>VDFB02106963.1:0-19649 GCA_007258455.2 Sequoia sempervirens
CTTGATGATCATCATTGCTATGATGTCCTTCAATTGTGATCGTGCCATTGTCAATTAAATCTTGTACTAGATTTCGCAAGGCTTGACAGTTATTTGTTTTATGACCTTTACATCGATGATAATTGCAATAATACGAGTCATTCCATGATGGTGGTTTGACTCATGGCTCATAATATGTTTGTGGTGGTAAGGTGATAACCTTATTATCGAGAAGCTCCTTGAGAGTAGACTCAAGAGATTGACCCAAAGTGGTAAAATTCTGTCGATTTGAAAAAAATGGAGGTCTGGATGGATTTGATGTTTGGGTATTGCCAAGATTGTTATTGAAATTACCATGATTATCCTTGTTGTTTTGATTGATCATTCTTTCTTGATTGAAGTTTTGTCCTTGTTGATTGTTGTTTCCTTGTTGGTTGGTATTTCCTTGTTAGTTGTTTCATGGAGCACTTGATAGGTTGAAGATAGATGGTCTTGTTCGTAGATTATTTGCATCCACTATACCATGATTAACAACATTTTTATTTTTGTTCCAAAACCTTGTTTTATCATTGTTGTTATGGTTGGATGAACTTGGATTATCAAGTTTTATTGCTCCTCTTTTGACCAAGGCCCCTTCAATGGTGATTGCATTTTCAATCAATTTTTCAAAGTTAGGAGGACAATGAAGATTAAGCCTGTAGCTTAATTCTTGATCTAGGCTATTGATGAAGATATCCATCTTTTCCTTTTCAGGAACAGGACGGGAATATCATGCAAACACCCTTCTCCACCTTTGCAAAAATGTAGTGAAAGATTCCCCTAATTTTTGTTTGACTTTACAAAGATCAAGCATGGTTATCTAGTGTTGGATGTTGTAGGAGTATTGTGATATAAAGTTATTTATTAACTCCTCAAAGTTTTTGATGGGGGGAGTGATATTTGAAAACCACTCCATGGATTGTTCACCCAGACTTCATGGAAACAATCGCATTAAGTAGGTATCTTCATAAGCGAATTCTAGACTCATATTTCGGAAATACCTCACATGTTCAATGGGGTCAATTTTCCCATTGTACCTATCAAATTTAGGGATTTCACAATGTTTTGGAAAAGGAATCATTTGAAGACTCCTATCAAATGGATAGGGAAATATGTCATCCAAAACATACTTCTTTGTTGCACCCCCTTGCATTTCCTTTATTTGCCCTTGTAATTCTATTATCTATTGAGTAAGGGCACTAAAATCATTAGGAGAAGTTTCAAGATTCTCTTTAATCCCTTCTATATCAAAATCGGTAGGTAACTTAGCTCCTTGATTAGCTAAAGAAAGGAAATATCTTTCTTTATTTCATTCTAAAATCCTTTCCATAAAAGTATGGAATTGGGGATCCTGAGACCCAAGTCATATGCCATTTAGCCGGTTCTGATTCATCTTTATATGGCAAGACTTATACCTACCTGAAAAATAACATCTTACCTCTGGACTTATCCCGAAACCAAAAAAGGAATTTCATATGCCAATCATCCCGCTATACCTTGATTGCCGATATCCTTTACCGACATGGTCTTGATGGTACGCTCCTTCGATGTCTTGAACGTGATGAATCTGAAAAAGCCTTACAAGAGGTTCATGGTGGTATTTGTGGGACTCATTCAAGTGGTTTAAACTTAGCCAAGAAACTTGTTAGAATATTATTATCAAGAAAGATCTTCTGTTTTGATACTAACATTTCCCACACACATTTATGGCGCCCACCGTGGGGCTCACTGCCCCAATTTTAACATCTTTGTGCAGATTTTTCTCTGACAGGTTACAGCTGGAAGAGTGTATTAGCACATCAAACACGTTTCAACACATTTCATGCCCAGTTCAGCGCATATTAACATCCTTTCAGTGCATATTAATTCTGTTATAGCGCATCTTAATCATCTTTCAGTGCATTTTAATAGTATTTTAGCGCTATTTAGAGATTTATTAGCACTATTTAATGATTATGTAGCGCTCTTTGTAGTTTCCTTAGAGAATTTCTATTTTAGTGCTCTTTAATTATGTTTTAGTGCATTTTTCTTTGAGCACAAATTTTGTAAATCTGCAACTATAATTTGTAATTTGGAAAAAAGAAAAAAATTGACTGGATCTGATGCGACTGCGGCCAATAAGAGCTTTAAAAAAAAAAATGAACCAATCATAGGATAGTCACTTAATTCAAAAATGAAGCAATCCTAGGATACTCACCTCATTTTCTATTTTGGACTAAAAAGAACTCCATGTCTTTGTGAAGCAATATCTTCACCTAGCATATAAAACTGTTTATTTGGGCTTAAAATTGAACTCTTGCTTGCTATGATTAAATGGTGATAGGCCTATGCTCTCCCCTTAAATGGGTGATCAAAATGCCAGACTCATCTATTCTATTTCATGCAATTTTAAGCTTTGTTAAAACCTTTTAGAAGGCCTGTCGTAGTGGGAAAAAGTACTCACCCTACGAGAACGACCTAAGTGGGAACAACTAAAGCCAAGTTTTCCAACCCACTTTAATCAAATGTGGATGGCTAATGAAAATCCCATTCAATGGTAGTATGCATTGATAACCATCCCCAAATCCTTTGTTCTAAAGGTTGGGAGGTCTCTCAAGGGAGTATATCATTTGCCACACCGAACGGAAACCCATACTATGAACTTTAGAACTAGTGGCTACCTTGTCAATTTCCGAACACCTTAATTCTCACAGTGCAAGGGGAGGGAAGAATCTGCCCCCAAGATACTCACCATATAACTACCATAGACCCTAACCATCGATTATTCTCTTTGGTTAAGACTTGTAAAAGGAAAAAACACAGGTGCCCTTTAGGGGGTGACAAGGCTGTGTGAGCTGACATAGTTTTAAGATGTGGGCTGTGAAATTATGGTGGCCTTTTGACCATAGGAGTGAGTCTGTTTAATTTATTTTATTATTGGTCTTTGAAAAAAATATTTTACAACTTGCTTGATGTGTCTTCGAAACATTAATTTAGTAAAGATCATCCAAAACTCACAATTACATTGATTACTCTCATGTTAAGATATTAGGAATCCACCACCTTTGTTAAGAAATCCATTCTCAAATGAATCAAAAATCAAAAGAAACCACTTAGCTACAAGAAACTATTGAAGAAAAGATGATTCTTGTACCAAATTCGAAAGTTTTTACTTGAACATAGAACCTTTATTCATCGATATCATGACTTTGTTAGAGGTTTCACTGACGATTATGCTGTAGAACCGTTATACTCATGGGCTTTCTTTCAAAGAAGAGCCATTTCTCAAAGGCACAACTACAGTCAATGTATTCATTCTTTTTAAATTCCCCAACCTGCAATTGTATATTCTACTCGTCTAAATTAATTTTTGCAATAGAGAACTCAATCACATTAGGCATTTATCACAAATCCATCTTTTTACGAAGCTACGATCAAATTTCATAAAGTGCAATCATTTTTTTTTTCTCCTTGGTATTTTGTTTAATTTCCTGCAAACATGATTTTTATCCTTTCAATTAGGGAAAACACGAGCTAAAGACTATAAATCTTTTAATTCATAGAATCTTCATTCTATCCTGACTTTCATATCCATCAAAAATTGCACTATTTCATTCTTTTGATCAAAAGTTAGTAGAATTTGGGGCAAAGCTTATGCCTGTTGTCACAAGATCTCGAAAGCACATAGAAAAAGACAAAAGAGAAAGTACCACAAGCAAAATGGGTGATAATAGTGAGAAGGAAGACAATCCATTTCATACTTAAGAGATAAAAGAGGAAAAGCTTCAAGAAGCAGAGCAGGATCCCCAATTCCATACTTTTATGGAAAGGATTTTAGAACAAAACAAAGAAAGATATTTCCTTTATTTAGCTAATCAAGGAGCTAAGTTACCTGTCGATTTTGATATAGAAGGGATTAAAGAGAATCCTGAAACTTCTCCTAATGATTTTAGTGCCCTTACTCAATAGATAAAAGAATTACAAGGGAAAATAAAGGAAATGCAAGGGGGTGCAACAAAGAAGTATGTTTTGGATGACATATGTCCTTATCCATTTGATAGGAGTCTTCAAATGATTCCTTTTCCAAAAAATTGTGAAATCCCTAAATTTGATAGGTACAATGGGAAAATTGACCCCATTGAACATGTGAGGGATTTCTGAAATATGAGTCTAGAATTCGCTTATGAAGATACCTACTTAATACGATTGCTTCCATGAAGTTTGGGTGGACAATCCATTGAGTGGCTTTCAAAGATCACTCCCCCCATCAAAACCTTTGAGTATTTAATAAATAACTTTATATCACAATACTCCTACAACATCCAACACCAGATAACCATGCTTGATCTTTGTAAAGTCAAACAAAAAGTAGGGGAATCTTTCACTACATTTTTGCAAAGGTGGAGAAGGGTGTTTGCATGATCTTCCCGTCCTATTCCTGAAAAGGAAAAGATGGATATCTTCATCAATAGCCTAGATCAAGAATTAAGCTACAGGCTTAATCTTCATTGTCCTCCTAACTTTGAAAAATTGATTGAAAATGCAATCACCATTGAAGGGGCCTTGGTCAAAAGAGGAGCAATAAAACTTGATAATCCAAGTTCATCCAACCATAACAACAATGATAAAACAAGGTTTTGGAACAAAAATAAAAATGTTGTTAATGATGGTATAGTGGATGCAAATAATCTATGAACAAGACCATCTATCTTCAACCTATCAAGTGCTCCATGAAACAACCAACAAGGAAACAACAATCAACAAGGACAAAACTTCAATCAAGAAAGCATAATCAATAAAAACAACAAGGATAATCGTGGTAATTTCAATAACAATCTTGGAAATTTACCCAAACATCAAATCCATCCAGACCTCCATTCTTTTCAAATCGACTGAATTTTACCACTTTGGGTCAATCTCTTGAGTCTGCTCTCAAGGAGCTTCTCGATAATAAGGTTATCACCTTACCACCACAAAGAGATTATGAGCCACGAGTCAAACCACCATCATGGAATGACTCGTATTATTGCAATTATCATCGATGTAAAGGTCATAAAACAAATATCTATCAAGCCTTGCAAAATCTAGTACAAGATTTAATTGACAATGGCACTATCACAATTGAAGGACATCATACCAACAATGATCATCAAGCATTCAAAAATCCTTTACCAAACTATCAAAAGGGGGAAACATCAGATACCAAAGGGAAAAGCATAAATAATGTTGAAGACAATATAATCTGCCACATCTATGCAGATGATCAGCGGGCTAATGTTATCAAAATCAATGAAAAACAAGAATATCAATAGGTTAATGTGACTATGAGAGGACAAGCAAAATTTGTCTTAAAAGGAAGTTCATCTAAGGTAGCTATTCCTCCTCCAAGTCATTATAATCTAGTTGATCAACTGAGAAAAACATCAGCTCAAATCTCCATCCTTGAACTTCTCAAAATATCCCCCATACAAAAGAATATTTTAGAAGGAGCTCTTGTAAACACAACCGTCGACCTTGATTTGGATGTAAAAAAAATTCAAGCCATGGTGGGACATTTGTCTTCCCCCACTTGTATTTCATTCTCCGAAAAAGATGATGCCTTCATGACACATCCGCATAATTCGTCACTTTATCTTGAAGTCATGATCCATAAACACCGAATCAGACATGTCTTGATAGGTGCAGGAGCTGCTTTAAACATTTCTACCTTAAAGCTAATACATGCCTTAGGAATATCAAAAAATTCCATTGATCCATGAAGAAAAATAACTATCAAGGCATATGATGATGAAGAAAGAGCTTCTAAAGGACTAATAATGCTACCTATCAGAGTGGGACCTGTTGTGAAAAATACCTTTTGTCAGGTTCTAGATCATGATCTTTCCTATAACATACTTTTGGGTCGTCCATGGATTCATGATATGCAGGTAGTACCATCAATGCCTCAAGTTTCTGTATGATGGACAGGAAATAACTATACAAGCTGACTACAATAGCACCCAAACTTGTTCAAATCTCCAGGCAACTCAAGATGCCTTTGTGCCACACAATAGGGAGGCTCTTACTACTTCTTCCAATCTACAAGGGAAATTGCAAGAATTGACAAAGAATCTTGACACCAAGCTACATTTAAAAGACAAAGGAGTAGGCGAATATTCGCTATGCCTTTCTAGCTTACCTCCTTCTCCAAGGTCACATGGTCAACCGACCCTATTAAATCAAAAGATCGCAACAGCCTCTACATCCCAAGCTTCTATGCCAATCACAAAGTTTGATGGAAAATTCATTAAAGATAACACTACTGAGGAAGAAACCGAAGATAGGGACATCCTAAGCTGGCTATACAAAGATGAAGATGAATCTCTCTTGCACATTAAGTTACCTACTGAACAATATGGCAAAGGGTATACCATCATGCAAAGAATGGGCTATGAAGGAAATGTTCCTATAGGAAAAAGAAAAGAAGGAATCATTGAGCCAATTCAACCTATTTCAATATATCCAAAAGATAAAACAGGACTTGGATATGGTAAATATACGAAAGAGTCACCTTCACAGCGATCACAACAAACTCATGAAGGAGAATCAATTTCAGATAAACCCCATGAAGATGTCACTCTACAAAAAAATTATGAATTAGTTTTCCAATTGCAGAACGGTTCAGATACTGATTCTAATGAATATGAATGGGACACCATCTATAATGATGAATTTTGGAGAGACAAACAAGTTGATACCATACACAAATATGCACCCGTTCTCATACAAGGAGAAAGCTCAGGAACACAATCACTTGAATTTGAACCACGATATGATGATGACTCAAGTGAGGATGATTCAGATTTTAATGCGATTGATAATCGATGGGAGAATACCATCATAGACCTTGTCCATCATGAAAATGACAACCATATCATGACTTTGACAACTCAAGACCTTACCCAACCTAATGATCCCATACCTTTAGTCTATCTGGAACTTATTGATTGGGACAACGATGTATCTATCCATATCCCTACATTCCATGATGATGAGGATATTGTAAATTTCCTTTGTTCATCTAATCAAGAAAACAATTGTTCCATCAAAGAATCCCATACTCAAAATTTTGATAGGGAGGGTGTCAAGTTTCTTAGCTATAAAATAAATGAAATAAAAGATGGATCTATTGGTGAAAACAAAAAAACAGGAGTGGTAGATCACAACAGGAGAAAAATAAAGAGCGAATCTGACGGTGAAAACCTTTTTGAGGCACTGGAGGATGAGAAACTTGACACTCCTCCCAAACATTATCAAGAAAGATCTTTTGTTTTGATTGAGCCAACATAATCAATCAACATAAGTACAAAAGATCTTTTTCGATCAAAACGAGATGACAAAAACACACTAATGCAACATTAAACTAAAGAAAGCTAAATAGAATGAAATCAAAGAAATCAAACAGAGCTTCTCCAGAATCGTTCCATTGTCCTCTATCTCCAGTGATTAGCTTGAAGTTGTTATTGTCAGATTGTATAAGCAAAGCTTCTCAGAATGGTAACCTACAGAATGAGTATGCGAAGGGAGAATACTTCTCTATCCTATATGGTGGTGGAGTGAAATGTTGGTATACGGATATGCATAGGGGCTATAGATTATGCACAGGGGCTGTGGATTATGAATGCTATTGAAACTATGATATGAGGTTGATAGGCCATGATATGGAATGTTGATATGTTGGGCTATGCTATGCTAAAATCTTGAAAGCTATGAATGTTAGAAGGCTGTGCTATTGCAGATTGGCTATAGTTTTCCCGTACAAAAACTTTTCTTCTTTTTTTCAAAGACCCGGTAGTCCTTTTTATAGATTTTTACAGGCAAGAGCCTGGCTGGCAAAGATCAATGGCTGTGAGATTGTCTGGTAAATTTGAATGGTGAGAGATGGAGATTTTGAGAGGAAGATGGAAGATGTTGGGAGGTTGGAGAGAAGAATGGAGGTTTGTCTTCAACCCATAGGAACAACTTTGCTCAGAAATAGAGAAATTTGTTGATTTTTTGTTTTGAAGTTGTTTCATGGTTGTTGTAGATAATCCAAATTAAATAAATAAATTTATTTAATTTTATGTGTTATGTGGGTTTGGGGATTTGAATTTTTGAAATATTTGATGTGAATGGACATTAGAAGATTTAATTAAATATTTAAGATATTTAATTGTAAACGAACTTTAGAAGATTTTAAGAAAAGATGAAAATTTAATCTTTATTTGAATTAAGAATTCAGGCCAAGATTATGTGATAATTAATATAAATAAATTGTAATATTTATTTAATTAATTAAGCAATGGATAAGAAAGTGATTAAATAAACTTATTTATTTAATCGAAATGAAAGAATGAACAATATAAATAAATTATTTAAATTCATTTATACGTAGATTGAATTTAGAGATTTAATTAAATATTAAAAATATTTAATTAATTACCAGACTATTGAGATGTGACCATTTGTAGGTGTATACAGTAGAAACAACTCACAACTATCCAAGGGAGTTTAGAGTATCAACATCCTTAGCTTCGAGAATGTGCATGTCCTGGGTGCACTTTTTCAGGGTCTGAACCATCTGGGGCATATGAAGCACCTTCCTCTTCAGATTAGCTTTCCTCTTCAAAATTCTAGCATCCTCAGTCCTACTTTTGTCCTTTTCAGATTCCAAATCGACGATCAGAGATCCCTTTTATGTGTTTTCTAGTTTCTCAGTCATAGCATTGATGATAATGGCATTATGTTTCACCATTCTGTGGTTTTGCTCCATAATAGTTTTCATGGTGTCTTTTATTTTACCAATTTCTGCTTCCAGGAACTTAACCTTACCTTCATTATCCTTAGCCTCCATCCTCATTTTATCCTCTTTCCTTCTGCCCTCCACAGTATTAAGGGAGTTGACTTTAACTTCTAAATCCTCCAGCTTGTTGTTGAGGGACCTATTTCTAAGGTTAAGGTCCTTAATTTCATGGAAGGCCCACTTCATAATTCTAAAGTAATCAATGACACCATTTCTAGTGATGGTCAGGATATCCCCAAGAAACTCATAGTCCTACTCAAAATAATGATCTTCAAGGTTAAGGTCTTTAGGGAATCAAAGTTTGTTTTCTCTGTCCGTGGTAGGATAGGATGAGAAAGAATCCTTGGTGGCATCAAGGACCTCAGAAATATCCTCTGAGTAAGAGACCAATTTATTAGTAGGGGAACCCTTTTGAATGGACTTCTCTTTTAGAACAAAGCTATTGGGGTTTTTGACAGTGCTTGTTTTCTTAAGTAGGGGTTTACACTGCCGGGTTTTCTTGCTAGAATTGTTAGGGGAAGGAGGATCTTCTTCAATCTGCTCAATGTCAGGCTTGTTTTTATCCTCTAACACACTATTTTCTATGTCATCATCTTCAGAGGATGAAGTCAAGATAGGGTTGGATAAGGCGGGAATATTTTGAAAATTTTCATAAATAAGCTCGATTAGGCCAATATGCAAAATTGGGTACTTTTTAGGATGATCCTTCTTATGATCTTCCTGGCTATTACTTATGGAGCAATATAGATAGTAAGGAAAAGAAACCCTTACCTTGTGACGAAAGTGGTTGATAAGGGTAAAGTGGTAGTCGTAGACCCTGGTGAATCTACCATCCAGGGTAATGTATTCCATGATGATTCTGAGCACTTTTCTCCATAATGACTTAATCGAATCAACTTCAAAGTAGTTGTTGGAGACTTTTATCAGCTTAGTCTTCTCCTTGTCTTTCCAACGGAATCTAATAACCACCTCATCAGAGAACTTTCTATCATGAAATAATTTCATTCCCTTTGTTGACATGCTAATGACTTCCCCTATGAGGTTCTCGTCCACCTTAACCTTCCTCCCAAACAGAGTTATTTCTCTGTTCTTCCAATTTTTCTCAAAGTACTTAGTGGCCTTCAAATCAGGCCCATGAAGCTTTTCAATGAATGGGAGTAGACCACCATGTTGAACTTGTCTCCATACCTTCGGGTTCCTCTAATGAATTTCATAACTCTTTGGCTCCACCCTATGAGGTTGTTATGTTGAAAATGAAAATATTTTTAAACAAATTTTAAGTACTATTTTGGATAATCTTCCTGGTAAGATTTTTGGAGACAAATAAGAATACATGCAAATAGGTTATACAAAGACTTTTTTTATCGTAAAAAAATTATCATTACAATGTCAACTCATGATGTAATTGATGAGAATGTGCAAAATGAGAAAAGTAATGAAAAAGTTAGGCATTTTTGTTAAACCAAGAAGAAAAGATGAATCACTTAAACATGCTATATATATTGTTGCTAGTGCCATTGAGTCTATTAGAAAGAATAGTTGATCTAAAGATAAGAATGCAACACAATAAGCTATGAAAACTATTATAGTTAATAAAAATATTTGAATAAAATAATGTTATGAAATATTGGTGAAATTCTAAAAATGCATCCTAAAATAATCGTAAGAGTAGCAAAGAAAAGAAAAAGTATAGAAAATGATCCAATCAATCAATCTTGGATTTTTAATGGTCCACTACATATTTCTCACATGAAATTGAATATTGAAATCAAATATTTGATTGAAAAATATTGGCATGATAATACTAGGGTATCATCTTATGCTAGAAATGTTTTGAAATTAAGAGTAGGGTCCAAAGTTTACGATCCTCAGCCAAAAAACCTAAATTAGACACAACTCAACAAAATTTTATAGAAAATTTTGTGGTGATTTAATGTTACCTAGTAAAATTAGAATAAGTCAAAGATATTTTAAAAAATGTAAACCTTGGTATGTAAAAATCAATAAGCAACGAATATCTTCTTGTTGTAAAATACATGTGTAATTTCATAATTATTATGATATTTTTTGATATATATACATTGTACTTTGCATACTAACATGATTATGTAGAAATGTGGTATTAATATGCTACCTAAAGCAATCAAGGAGTTTATAGCAAGTTTGTTTGGTGAAATATCTAATGAGAAATTATTTTATTTAAGTTCATGTATTTATGGAAAATGCTCTAGTTGTGGAAATATTTCATTCTTAGGAGTTTGTATGCATGAAAGTGTTGAAAATGATTTTGGACAACAATCTAGTGGATGTTAAAAGATTTAGGAATGTTGAGTATTCTTTAAAAGATGGAAAAATTGGAAAATGTTGTGATTTAATTATAGAAAAAAATAGTGTACATGCATTCATATCGAAATTTAAGAGTAAGATTGTAACAAAATATATCAAGCACTCTCAACATGCTTGATGGCTTGATGGAAAAAATTTCACATGTATAAGGGTGATCCAACAATACTGGTTTACAATTTTAAGTCAAAATGGACATTGAATTGATTTTTTTGAACTAAATCTTCACTTTAGGGCACCTATAGCGACTAAACCATGAGGAATTTGAAGATTATGCAAACTAGTGATTTGTGACATTTTTTCTATAGATTCTAAATATAATTTTTTTCAATTTTTTTAGAATTAGATTACACTTCTTTTTCCATCTCCTATGAAAACTAGTTCTTTTCAATAAACACCATTTTTAAGGAGTGATTCTTATCGTATACAACATATATTTTTTTCCATGAAGGATAAAATTCTATTCTTTTTCAAATTTACATTTGTAACTACGATATCTAGTGCTTTCATTTTGTTTCATAGAGTTTTATTGAATAATTTTTTCTTAATCAAGTTTCGAAGTCAAACAAATTACAATTCAAACATAGGCGGACTATATACAACATAATTTTTTTTGTATGTATTGGGTGTGTGCAAGAAGTTGAGTCCACTTTTTGGCCAAAAAGTGGAAGTGTTTTATCTGATTTTCAGCATTTGACACATTTGACCTTAAAATTTGAAGCACTTAGAGATGAAATCTTTAAAAAAGTCACTAATCATAAAATGTAGTGCTCGGAGTCTAGTTTCCAAATATGTAATTTATTTCAATACCCAGATTGTACAAATAGAGTTTTAATAGGCATTTCTAAAACCACTGTTTAAAAGTCATTTTTTTTACCATACCATGCACGTGTACGACATCCATATTTTGACTTAAATTATCGTATTTTTCTAAATCCTTTTGGGAAAAGTTTTATGACTCACTAAAGCTTGCTCTTGATATTTTTTTGTAATTTTTTATTGAATTTTTTTTTTGTTAATTTTTTATTAGGCAGATTTGTCGTTTTGAAAAATCATGTACGACATGCATAAGATGACCTAAACTTATCATTTTCTAATTTTTTTTTTCAAATTTAAAAGAATTGTCTGAAGTTTGCTCTTGTGCAATCCGTTTGTCAAAATGTTATGTTGATCAAAAGTTATTAAAATAGTAAAAAAATCTGATATTTAAAGTTTGTGAACCAATTTTATTAGAAATTAATTGAAAAATAGAAAAAATAATTCAATTGCAAAAAAATTTACATATTTAGAATCTGCATTGTTTCATCTAAAATGGGTTTTAATTTCATCAAAAAAATTTGCAGAAAAGGTCATCAGCCATATGTCCAAAGTCGGTATTTTTCTTTGACATTGTTAGTGCCTTGAACTTGCAGGTCAAACTAGGTTGAAGGCCTAGGTTCAGAATTTCAATGCTTTTCCCGAACCAAAAACCTTGGAAAAAACCCGCCCATGATGCAAAATAAAATTCAAATTAAAAGAAACGGGATCACGTACTGTAATCAGGATCCCGTTCCCATCCAACAACATTCTGACCGTTGTAAATGGAACGGGATCCCGTTTCATAAATCAGGATCTCGTTTCTTATAAATCGGGATCCCGTTTCTTATAAATCGGGATCCCGTTCTGTTTCCATTCGTTCGGAATCCTATGGGAAACAGGATCTTGATTTTTAGAAAGCGGGATCCCGTTTCATCTCAGGCTCGGGATCCCGAACTGTAACGGGATCCGATTTAAAAATCGGATCCCGTTTATTTAAATCGGGATCCCGTTTCCTCAATGTCGATTTCAATTTTTTGGTTAAGGCAAAAAACTTCCACGTTTCGTGGACTCAACTTTGTGCACTTACCCTATCAAAATTCTTTTGGATCAAGGACTTCAATATCTAGTGCACTGATATTTTTCAAACTTTTTTTGATAATCTACTATTTTTCCACATGTGTAGAACAAAGAGCTTGATTTTTGGTGAAAATCCTACATTCACAAGAAATAAAAAATAAATATAATAATTAAATTAAATTTATCTAAATTTATACTTTTTGGGAAGCTTATAATAAGGACTACATACTTACAAAAAATAAATTTTAAATGAATTCATTTGATCCCCCAAAAGGTAAATCAAAAGTGATTTTTTATCATCATTTTGATAGGTGTAAAGGAGACTCCATTATAGGTATGGTTTAAAACTAGAGGGGTTCTATCCAAGAGGGTTTGGTCTAAGGTGGTTCGATCAAACCCTCTTCTATTGGAATCCTTTAAATGAAACTTTTCAAGGCTTAAATCATTATATTTTCTAAAAATATGTGATTTCAAAAAAAAAAAGGATCTCCCAGAAATTGTAAACTAGTATTGTGGGATCACCCAAAAACAAATTTCTAGTTGGAACTATACTATCAGTGGTTGATTTTGCATAAAACTATACTCTTGCTCCATAAGAGGAAATCCAATCACAATATTACAACTTAGTGCAAGTGGCTATGTTTTTTCATATTGTATATAGGAATGTAGATGATAGCACAAAGGATGATATAAATTTTTTGAGGGAGTATCATTTCTATTTGAGTGACAAATGGTTACACTCATAAGAGTTTGTTCAATATTGTTTCAATATATTTTATACCAATTTAAGAGAAAGAGGGGTCTAGATGAAAAAACATCTCATATGTTCAGATAATTGTATGAGATAGTTCAAGAATGCTCGAATGTTTTATTGGTTAAGTGGGGTTCACAAGGAACATAATGTCAAAAATATGTG
Organism: Sequoia sempervirens; assembly: GCA_007258455.2. Lineage (NCBI taxonomy): Eukaryota > Viridiplantae > Streptophyta > Pinopsida > Cupressales > Cupressaceae > Sequoia > Sequoia sempervirens. The sequence continues at coordinate 13,953 of VDFB02106963.1, forward strand.
AAGAATGTTTCAAGCTAGACATGGTAAAGGAGAACATGATGGAGCTAGTGTATGTGTTAAAAGAATTCTTGCTAGAGAGCAATTGAAATTTGAGGATGTAGTACAATTTAATGATACATGTGGCATTGTGGATTAGTGCAATACAAAATTATCTAAAGAAACAAGCAAGTACTCTATAGTTTGTTGATTATTTTGGTTGGTTGAAGATGAGAAAATTCTAACCAGACTTGATTGCAAGACATCCTATTAAGACAAATTATATTAATAGTAACACTATTTTTGTCTAACTTTGGTTATTGTTATGGTGAGTCATCCTAAATTCTAGTACTTAATTATATCAATTAAAATTAAACATTAGTCATATACTTTGAAGTCTTTGATACCCTTAAGCAAATTTTGAGAACTTATTTTATCAACTTAAGACGTGCTATTAGGAAATATCCTAAATTAATACTTAATTATATCAATTGTTATGATGAGTCATCCTAAATTTTAATACTTAATTATATCAATTGTGATTGAACATGAAATGTGTACTTTGAATTCTTTGATCCCATTAAGAAACTATATTAGGACCCCTTAAGACATTCTATTAAGACATAAATTATACTAACATTAATACTATTTTTAATAAATTTTGTGATTGTTATGATGAGTCATCTTAAATCTAGTACTTAATTATATAAATTGCAATTAAACATGAGACATGTACTTTGAAGTCTTTAATCCCCTTAGCACATCTTATTATTTCACATTTGTATAATTTCATATTAATGTCCTACTAATGTCTCGACTATGAATTGAAAATCCATAAAGTACAAATATTTAAATGTCCTATTAATTTAAACTTTAATTTCATATATGTATTTAATTTCGCTTTAATGTCTATTAATGTCTTGACTATGAATATTTTGTAAATTATAGATATTTGAATTTCCTATCAGTTTCATATTAATTTTGCATTTGTGTAATTTCACATTAATGTCCTATCAATTTCATATTAAATTCATATTTGTATAATTTCAAATTAATGTCATATTAATTTCATATTATAACATATATGAAAATATTGAAATTTAATAATAAAATATTATCTTGAATGATGATAACTAATTTTTTCAATTTAAAATACATTAATTTACATGTGTAAATTACTGCTTAACAATAATAAACCATAAAATACTAAAATTAATAAACTCCATGAAACAATATATTAAGTCCATAAAAATAATGAAACATATATAGGTCTAGATAATCCATGAAATTATACTAAAATACTGATACATGTACATATATGTAGTCCATGAAAAAAGGAAAGATGTGTATATAGAACAAGTCTTTGAAATATTGAAACATGTATAAAATTCAATCAAATATTACAACCCCTAAAATAATTTAACTCATATTGTCTCTATAATCAAGAGACCTCTTCACTCCACACAAACTACCTAGATGATCTGAATCACTTTATACAATAGAAAGAAAGTTGAAATCAAATGTAAGCCAATTAAAAATGATTTAATGAAAATTTAATTTATAATTTATCATATTTAAATTAATGTGCAAGGGTACTCTACAAGCTCTGGTATAGGACCTATCTTTGCATGCTCTGAATCAATTTGTATGAGAGAAAGAAAGTTAAAATTAGATTTAAGATGATTACAAATAATTTAATTCAATTAATTTATAAATTCATATTTAAATTACTATATGAGTCTCCTTAGCATGCTTTTCTATAGGACCTACCTCATGCTATAAAGAAAAATAATTTAACACCTGGGCATATATATTCAATTTTAAATTTAATTTAAGTCATTCACAATGTATAATTTGGAATTGATTTTAAATATAATAAAAATTCTAAATTACCACATGTGGTTGCTCTACATGTCCTAGTTGAGGTGGTGTGACATCATCAAGATAGAAAGTGCCACCAATAAAGTGCTACAAGGTCAAATTTAAAGCACATGTGTACAAATTAGGTTAAAATAATATATATTCAAGTGTATTGGATTAGGTGTTTTATTCTATTTCAAATACCTAAAAATTGTGCACACGAAGAAAATTTTTTAAACAACCTAAAATTTAGTTGTATCTTGAATTGCTTGTGCATCAAATGGGTATCCAATTCCCATCCTCATGGTGGTGTCAACCTGTACATAGAAATTTAACGCTTATAATATTTAAGTACATGTACGTTTGATATAGTGAATTCATAATACCAAATTGTAAGTATAGTTTTAAATAAAATAATATATATGTACAAGAAGCTTACGTGAGGAATCCAACAATGGAGGAGCACTCAACAATGATCCCTTTTGTGGAATTGAAGTTGAAGTTGGATGACTCCCCTGAACCAACATAAATATTTTTAAAAAATATTCATGATTGAATTACAAATTAAAATCAAGTTAAAAATTATCTAATATATTTAAAAATTAATCAAAATAACCCATAAGGGTTTCCAAATTACACTGTTGTCAACATAAAACAAAATCAATGAGCAAAAGATTCCCCTATGGTCACTATTTGCACCAAAATTTTTGATTATTACATAATTCTTCAATTTTTTTGATATATATGTTCATTAAAAACATGTGTGCTTACAAAATTGTTATAAATTCAACATATACACATATATTTATACATGTGTTGAAATGTATATAGGGTAATGCTTAGTAGTAAGAAACTCAACGTATGAACCAATATCATCAGAATCTCTACGTGCACCTAAACTGGGTGTAGCCTGATCAATTCCATAATATAGTTGATGACAACTAGTACATACGTGAGGTGTTGACACAAGTGGAGTGGTACTAGGACTAGCTCCATACAACTCTCCTCCATGGAATTGCTCTCTAGCCCCAGTTGCCATCATAGAGGTTTTCTCATGAAGGTTGGTCATGAGCGCACTCAAAGATCCCAGTGTAGATACCACTACATGATGGTACATGGGAGCAAGAATGGCAACGGCGGGAGGATCTACAAGAGGTTGAGCATTAGAATAAAAATATTTCCTCTCCTCTTGCCATCATTGATTCCTATCTAAGTCCACATCAATGGACCTAATGACATCAACAACATTTTGCATCATAGATGCAAAATACCTCAACTATGATAGAATCAATGCTTCATTTTGAATAGAATTGATTTGATCTTGAATTGATCTAACGTTATCATTGATCCGTGCTCACAAGTGAGCCTCATTGGATCCATGTGGTGGATGTGGGGGGTTATGAGGTGGAGGTGGTGGAGGTGGAGGGTGTTGAGGTGAAGGGGGGTGAGGTGGTGGATTTAGGATATCATCAATATCAAACTAATCCATGATCTATACAAGTGAACCTGCGAAACTTATACAAAATTGTAGTGATAGAAAAATTATCCCTTTCCTTACTTAATTTGGGAATAATTGTCATTGGATTAACCTATTTTTTCCTAGGTCTAATGTTGTAATGTGTTGTACACATTCACATTGATCTTGGGTCACTTTTTAATAAAATGCACCTAATTTGTACCTTATTTTAGGTGTTGTAAAGTGTTGCAACACATTTTCACACTTATCTAGGGCCCTCTTAATTAATTGTGGTTAATTAGAGTTAATTAGCTCCTTCAATTCAAATTTAAGCCTTATTTGTGACACCTTTCGAAGATCTATCTCGACACCCAGAATTCAAATTGTGAAACATTTAATTGGGAAAAATCAAGGTCCTAAAAATTGGTGCTAGGACCCATTCACCCTAGGTGGTGAATGGGTCCTCCCTCTATAGGACCCCCCCTTTCTTTGCAGATTCTACATGGGTTTTTGATCTTATTTCAGTCTTTGAAGTCATGGTCTTGGAAGCTTGTGGCAGGACCCATTCACCCTATGTGGTGAATGGGTCCTCCCATAATAAGGACCCCATTTTTGAATTTGATTCTAGTGGGATTTTAATAACATTCATTTCCAGATCTGGTGTCGGCTTGAATTGTTTGGATTTTGGGGTTAATCTCTTCATTTAGTATAAATATGGGGTTAATTCACCTAGTTTCATCCTAGATCTTCATGAGAACTCAAGAGTACATTCATAGGAGAATTATAGATTTTATAAGAGCATTTTCAAAGTAATTTCAAGGCAATTTATCAAGGTTTTATTGCAGCAATTCAAGATCATTTCATCATGTCTAAGGCATAAAGCATTCATACATTTTTTTGAGCTAAGATAGTTGATGTAGCATTGAGGATCTACTTGCAAGCATTGTTCACATCTTATTCAAGGATCAAGATCTACATTCTTCATGGCCACTTCATGTTACTTTTCAGATTTATACTCCAAGATAGCATCCAAGGTATCATTAACCATATATTTCATGATCATGCTTCAATTTCCATATTTCATTATTTGGTTTAATTACCTACAAGGGGTTTTACTTAGGAAAACCCAGATTCACTAAAAACCAAAAAAAAATTCTTCCCTTGATGTATGTTTGCAGATTTACAGGTTGAAGATAAGGTGGAGAAAAAATTTAGAGAAAATTTGTCAAAGCTGTCAAGTTGCAAAGTTGACCTTCATAGTGAAAGAACAAAGAATTGGAGATACCAAATTTGTTATAGGTTTTCGGAATCTAACAACCGAGGATCTAAGAGTGAAGAAATCAAGGAAAATAACCCAGATCTTAGTTTCAAAAAACATAACAAGGACCCATTCGCCACTAAAGGCGAATGAGTCCTTTGTGCCTTAAAACCAGGCTTCTTGTAGCAAGGTACACATCATTTCAAGCTCTAAAAACTCCCCTCATAGTTTATATAACAGTTAGGGTTAGTTTTTGATTGTTATTGGCATCTTATCACACACAAAATCACATAATATTAGGGTGAAAAGTGTAGTGGTTTATCATCTTGATCAATTCATTTTGGTAAACCCTCTTTTTTCTACTAATCATTAATGGTGAACCCGACATGTTGAATATTGATTTTTTTTTATTTTTAAGTCTTTCATTGCATCTTAGGTTAGATATTGCATTCATTTTCATCTCATTTGTATTGAATTAGATCTCATCTAGGGTTTCTTGCATTGCATTCAAAATTGCATCTCAATTAAGGTTTAGATTTTCATTGTTTTGCATCTCTCTTAGTCTGAAAAATAGAAAAAAAAGTCAGCCATTCTACATATCATTTAGATATCATAAAACTACATTTGAAAATTAAAAAAAAATTACATTTCAATCTAGTTCTTTGCATATATTATTTCATTGTATTTTCATATTGCATTTCTTGAAAATTTGAAACTGAAACTTAGTGCCTCAGACCGGGAATTGAAAGACATTACTAAAAGCTTGAAAATTATTCAAAAATAGTTTAAAAATACCTAACCAAGACCCATTATCCCTTACTAGAGAATGATTCCCTGATTAGGTCAAACCTGAACCTTTAGGCATCCGAAAAGGCATTAAAAATCACTCTGAAATCAACATAAACATCTCAAAAATACCTAACGAAGACCCATTCACCCTTATTGGAAAATGAGTCCATGTTAGATCTTGATTTTCATTTTCTAGAAATTAAAATCTCAATTTTAAGCTTCTAATTGCTGCTATTTCTTTCTTGTTTCAATTTTTTGATTTGTTGTTTTGAACATCCAATTCATTGCATCTAGCTTAAATTGCTTCATTTCAGTGCATTGTTAAAATTCAAAATTTGCATTTACAACATTCCATTTT
>VDFB02106964.1:0-19092 GCA_007258455.2 Sequoia sempervirens
CTTCTATAAGTGATTTCGTTTTTCATTTGTGCAATCACTCGATTTTGAGAAGAAGAGTGGTGAGAAGAGAATTGTTTAAGGCAAGAGGTTGAAGAAATTTGCAGCAAAGTGAAGGAAATAATCTGTTATCAGCTTGCATTGCAATCGTGATCACGTCTCCAAGAAGTCACAAGGCAGATTTGTTTGTCCATTTCATGTTAACATGAAGCTTCACCATTTATTTATTTTTCCAGCTTGTTATTTTTCACGAAATCTAATTTGATTACCAGCTGGAATGTTCTTTCAAACTGATTTTAATGTCGAATTCTTATTATCTCTGTCTTCCTTTTCTTGCAGATCTACTTTTCGAAGCATTCAAGATGAAGTTCGCAAGCAAAGGTGTGCAAACACAATCAAAGATCAAGTCCAAGTGGGAGCACGTTCTAGACACAGATCTTGGCCACGTTGATCTTGAAGATTTCCGGAAGAGAATGTACGGGACTGACGGACGTCTGCCTACACCAATCGCCATGAGAATGATGCGCAACGGAATCGTCCATGCAGCTGGATTTCCACCAGCTAAAGAATGTCCTGAGTTGATGGCAGAATGCGCACTACATTACAACGCACAAGACAGACAGATAGAAGCTCCTGACGGAAGGATCCTTGCCTACTTGTCCGAGCCAGCAATCCAGGAGACTTTTGGCATTCCAGTATACAACCGAACATCCTATCGCACTAAGCAGGATGCACTCAAACTTTATCAAAGTCAAAAGGATCTCTGTGCATCCAACATAAACAAGAATTGGTTATTAAAACCAAAGCCTACTGCAAGCAAGATGCCGAAAAAATTGATCAGAACCCACTTCAAAGAGGAATATGGTGATATTGTTCTGCTACTTAACAGAATGGCAGGCAGTGCCCACGGTGCTCCTTTCGAAGATTGGATGTACTATTTTATTGATGAGATAATCACTGGAGTCAAGATGTTCAATTGGTCCAGGATGATTAGTGACAGCTTGCACGAGCAGTTGGTCAACTTCGAGCAGACCAAAATTTTTCACATGAGCTCATATATTGTATATTCACTTGCAAGATACTATAAGTATCCTGGCTTGACATGCAAAGGCGTGGTCGGCAACGGCGAGGGGAAATTCAAAGTCTACGACTGCTATCCACAGCTGCAGCTGAAAGAGAAGTCCCATTTCCGGAGAGCTCACGATGCATTTTTGATGTATATCACCCGGCTTCTTCAGGGCGGAACGCACCAAAGACTCTCGCATGAAGCCAAGAGCCTGATCAGTCGGTATGGATTCTGGTTCATTCAATATCCTAAGTTCACCTACATCAGAATCCAAGGATTTTCCGAAAATCCTTATAGGCTGCCTGTCTATCCGACTAACAGGATGGTATTGTTGGAAGTGCTAAGACAGTTAGAAACGTATCAGAATATCCAAAGGCCTAAGCAGAAAGCTGCTGTTACCTTTCCGTTTTTCATCGGCAACATGGAGGAGTCATGCCCGACAGCACAAGCAGCAGAGGTTGCTCGACTGGAGATTCAGCAGTATCCATTCATATCATACAAAGCCAGGAGCAACTTCGATCCGCTTCATCACATCAAGATTGTGGACGGAGAAAGATACAAACATCGGGTTGACCTAGAGGACTTTTGGGCCAACGCAGCCGATGAATATGATGTAAGGAGAAGGTTATGGTCAAGGTTACCATTGAGCATGATAAGGGCAACAGAGCTCTTCAAAATACCTGACCAACTGCAAGATGATGGGATATATGTGCAGCCAGGCTTCAAGGAGGATGAGCCGCTTCCACCTATAAAATGGTTCGAGCCTGAGATGGGTGATCTAGCCACCTTGATGCGCCCTGTTTTCAAGTACTCTCAGTGGTGGATAGATCGTCAAGTAGAAGTGTTAAAACAGAGAAATGTGCAATTTACCTACGAGTTGATGGGAGACAATGAGTCATGTTCTTCGAACGCCGGTGCATCTCATGCGGATGGACAAGCAGATGCTGCCAACTCCAAGAAGAGGAAAGAAGCCGATAAGTCTGCAGTTCAAGACAAGGGTAAAGAGATAGATGAAGGGCCTTCGCGGAAGAAACACAAGTCTAAACCTCTTCAGTCGGCCACTTCCAGGAACATAGAAGAGATGCTTGCCTTAGATAGAGAATCCTTGGAAAATGCCATGATCCCTTCTCCAGTTGAAAATGTAGAACCAATCCAGGTAGAAGATGATGATCAACCTTCTCCAGCAAGCACGGAAATCTTAGGATCGGATAACGACACAGACATCGAAGATGGAGAATTCGAGGAAGGAATGATTTCCGCCCTCAAAGGCATTCAAGAGGACCCATCCGTCCAGGAGATCCATGATATGCAGTTAGTCCAAGAAATTCAAAGTATGCCAGAAATTCAGGAAGAACAGGAAATACAAGACATGCAGGACGTCCAAAATCAAGAGGACATAATTGAACAGCCAACAGTACCAGAATGGCTGAAGGAAAGATTGAAAAGAAAAGCGCCAGTGGAGGTCCCTGAGGAGGACAATGACACAGATTTTCTGGCCAGATTAGAGCAAACTGCCCCAAGGAAGAAGGCCAAGAAGTTCTCAACCATTCAGAGAGATGAAGCCGGAAATCGCACGGTGCAAATTGCAGTGCCTACGGCCGACAAGTTTCAAGACGAGATTGCTCCTGAGGAATATGCTATCACGACTGTCGACATGGGTCTGGCAACAAAAGACATGGGTCTGGCAACAAAAGAGCAGGAAGTCGAAGACTTGGATAATTCTGTGGCCACCATCAAGGCCAGATTAGAAAAAGAAGTTGCCAAGAAAAAGGAGTACAAGAAAGAAATTCAACGTCTAAAAGACTACATCCAGCACCTGACCAAGCCACTAAACGAAGGTGAACAAGTGGCGCCTTTACCTCCGAGTGCCTCACAAGAACCAAGTGCGAACTTTGAAGAGGAATTGACAACAGCGAGGGAGGCTAAAGACTGGATGATTGGAAGGAAAGAAGAAGCATTGATGTTTGTAGAAAAGTTGGCACATATAAATGAACAGGCTTCCTTCATGCTTTCGCGAGTTGCGGATCTTGCAGAGTCATGGAGCAGTCTCGAGGATATTCAGAGCAGGATCATCCCATGCATCCGGGAACTGAAGGGCATTTCAAAGCAAGGATTGATCGAGGACAAAGTTATCGAAGCCGGAGCAGCTTATGACTTCAACGGATGGTACTATGCTTTGATCTCAAGGAAAGGAGTCCTCGAAAAGGTGAAGCAGGATGGTGGTAGAGTTGAAGAACAAGTAAAAGAAATTCAAAGTAAAATCTATGAGATGGCTGCAGATATGCTAGACAAGGAGATTGTCCGAAAGAAACACTTGCGGTTGAGGATTCTGAAGGAGCAAGTATAGAAAGTTTTCTCCACCACCGGGCCAATCATGAAGGAAGGCTTCACCAAAGTGTTCGATTTCATGGCCATCAGAAGTTCTTTCTTGCTACAAGAGCCAACATGGACGACTATGTTTGCAGAGTGTGCCGAGAACTTGGATTTGCTGGAGTACAACGCCCATTATCATGCATGGATGAGGTCGACCGAGCAGTCCAGGTCTACGCTGGAGCTGTTACCACCAGTCTCCTCTTAACTAATGGTTTCTGGAAACTTCACCAGGGTTTAGTCCCATCAATCTCGGCCATTGATCTCAAACCAATCCTCGCCGCCTTTCGTAATTCTGAAAACCAAACCCCCGCCAGAAATTCATGAGAGATAGCCAGATTCCGTAGCCAGATATTCATTAAGAAGCTAGAGCAGATCGGAGGACAGGCAGATTGCATATATTCCGCTGAGATTGCTGTGAAAAGCCACTTGATAACGGTTCAAATGCATGAGGTGCCGGATAATTTGATTGTTTAACAGTCAGTAATGGTCGCATTTCCAGATTTGAAACTGTTCTGCATGTTAGAAGAATGATTGATTGATAACGGAGATTAGTGAAACTGAGCTCATACTTTCTTTGGGTGGATGATTTCACTCAATGTGCAAAGTTAGACTGAGCTTTACTGTGGATGCTTAACTTATGTTTTAATAATTGTTGTTCAATCTAATGGCAATTATTTATCACGTGAAAATCACAAGCACATTCCTAGAAGATTGCACTTGCTCTGCGTAGTTGTCGTTGAACGTGGCGAAACAGAGTATGGTTTATTTGGTTTCACTTAGTCTTCGTCTTCTCTTGATTTCTTAGGAGTAGCATAGAGTCTCTAAACCCTAAATCTTTTTTCACTTTTTTTATATAAATCAAAAAACCCAAAATGGTACTGCATTTATGTCTCCGCTTTTCCGAATAACTTGCAAAATCTTACTTGTGCCCACAGCAAATCACATCCATACCACAGAGCCTATCCGCGTTCATCTTAAACATTGGAATTACCCTATGACCTCACTTGCAATCTTAGCATAGGAAGTAGTTTTTCAAGAGAGAATAGAGCGTCTGTGACACTTTGTTCTAAAATGTTTGTGTGTCATAAAACGCAACAACAAATACTACCTGCATGGATTTTGTGGCTGGAGAAATGTCATTTGATGCTGGCAGTATTAATTCTTCATCATTCTGGGGCGGCTGCAATCAGCAAATCAGGTTTTTAAATAATGCAAGTTTGTTTGCCTTTTTGTCTGCATGTTAGGGTTTCAGTATTGTAATCACTGAGAAAGAATCATAAACCCATTTGCTATCGATTCAGGAATCTATATGCTTCAGTTTTTACCTTATTGTATTTATTAAAGATTTTAGAAGTATTTCTTTCAAAAATCGAATTATGTTCTTTATATAAAAAAACCTCAAAAAAATCAAAAACCTGCAAAACACAAAAAAACAATCAGTTTGAGCATCAGGGTTGAAGTTCAACCAGCAGGGTTATTCACATGGACCCTTTCTAACTTCTTTTCTCTTCCTTTCATTATATCTTCTCTTGCATAATGCACAACCGAGTGTTTGCTTTTGCACTTGTAATTCATATGTTAGATGAATTTCCCATTACAATTACTCCTCTCTTACCACAACCTGCTACTTCTCTCTTCATACAATTTGTTTTGGTCTATATCTACTTCCGATTGTAACCCCAAGCACACTTTTCTCCAATTTGCAAATTCATTTCTTATGTTTGTGTCTTTTCTTTTTGCCACCAAACCTTCACCTCCATATGGCACAACTTGTTCCAGTATGTTCCCAATACATTTCTTGATATCAATTTTACTCCCCTATTTAAACCCATGATCCCTCTATGTTTCAAATTTTTGTCTTCATTGTTTGTTTTGGCTGTCCCATCTATATGCAGCTATTCTAGTCATTATTTTCGTAGCCTTCTTAGTTGTTTGCCACTACATTAAACAGAACTCTCCCCTTACGCAGCGTTTTAATTTTCTTTCTCTTCTGCACAACCCAGTCTTCCACACACAAGTGCGCCCTCTTCCCAAACTAGTCAGCCTCCTCTAAAATCTGCACTTCATATGTTTTCATTTCAGTTTAACTATCCTCAAAAGATGTGACACCCTCCATTTCATTTGCCTGCCACCTCTTTTTACTAGCAGCGGCCCTTCATTTTCCCCCCATATTATATGAAATTTCATTTGCATTTCATTCTTAAAAAAAATGCTATAGGAAAAGTGGCGCAACCCATCTATCTTCCATTTTTAATCTATCCCCTCTACGCAATATTTTCAATGTATTTTTTTTGTCTTCAGATGCCATTGCGACTCCTCCCTTACCTCACATAGATCTGAATTTTTTAATTAGCTTTTAATTTTCTTTTTCCCAAGGCAGCAACCTCTTAGATTCCCCTTACCTGTCTAAAGTTTTGTTTTAAATCCTGGCCAACTCTTTGTATTCTTCCTAGCATAGGCTATGCTCATTTCTCATTTTATTTTATATGATTCTATTCAATTTCAATAATCAACTCAAATTGATCATCAAAACCAGAATTAAATTGAACTCAGGAAATCGACCACGAATTTGAAATGCACAGCGAACACAAAACTAAAACTGAATCAACGGAAACCAAACAAAGCTGAAAATGTTTTTATGTGATGCTTATTACGCATTCGCCCAGGATGCTCTTGCATCATCACGTGTCTTTAACTTTCTAGATTCATAATCAATCACACCTCTATCTTGCAGAAGAACTCCTAAACCTTTTGTAGATGCACCGGTGACAACGACAAAGTGTCCATTAGGGTCCTGGTCAACCATCAAGAGAAGGGAGAATAGCCACTAACTATGATGGGATTATGCTCGCCAAGTGGGCTCCAATGGCAACCAATAAATGCACAATATGTTTTAAGATCTTCTATAAACAATCCCATGACTAGGCAAGTGTCATTTGCCTTAAAGAGTGGACATAGAAGAGGATCAGCCATGAATAAACCAGCATAGCAAAAAAAGAACATATTCAAACAAAATTTAAAGAGAAAACACCAGCTACAAAACATGCAGCCACAAAGGAAAACCAAAGAAAGGAAAGAAAACAAAATTGAACATCTTTTTTTTGTTTGTGCAAGATTGTCTTCTGTCCAAATGCTCCTACGTCATGGAGCCACAAGCGCAACTTTCTAGGTCGAGTGAGAAGCCGCAATTGAGTGTGAGGACTAGATCCTCTCCCCAATTTTTCACTAGAACAAAGAAGAGGAAATTGTAAAATCTTATATTTTGTAACTTGCGTAGATATGAAATTTCTGATTATTTTCAGAGAATCATCATATATTCACAATAATATCAGCTAGCACTTGAATTTGCATGATGATGCAATTTTGTGTTCTATTTGTATTCAAATCTAACATACAACATTCCCCTAACATTTTAAGACTCATTTGATACATTTTATAACTGTATTTTGCATAAAATTTATTTTTTTAAGAAAATTTAAGTATTTATTTTTTAAGTTGTCAAGCTTTTGCCAAGTCAGAAATTTTTGGGCTGTCGAGTCCAAGTTGAGTTCGAGTATACGAGCTATGCTTTGCTGGACTAGCCAACCTCCACTTGGGCCTTTGATTGATGAACCTCATTGATTTTCTTTGATAGTGTTTTGTGCTTCCAAATTCATGGTGGCTTTCTCAAAGTACTCTTCATGCTTGCATCATCTAAATTCCACATGCAAAAATTCCACACTTCAAAGGTATCCTTTTATAATCTAAAGGCTTTTCCCATATGGTGGCAGCATGCTCCAGCAGTATTCTGTCAGACATGGGATTTTCCATATCCAGACTCACACAGATTCACCCATAGTTTAATTCTGCTAGCTTAAGTGCAAATATAAAAGTAGTGATGTATTTTCCTATGGCATTGCCATATCTTCTAAGAGTTGCTTCTCCATAAAACTCACTAAACAAAATAGCCCTTGCCTTACCCAAATGGGGACTGTGCTAAGCAGCACCTCTATCAGATTGAAGGTTGATATCCAAGGCTTCATGAATAAGTCTGTTTTATTTAGGAACCAGGTACCTCCTTGGAAAATATCCCTCTCAGCCATGGAGATGATTATTACCATTAACCTTCCGATGTCGATATAGCCCATGTTGGAATCCAATGTTTATACTTCCATATCTTGAGTGTCTATTTTTACATAGGATAAAATGACTCTGAAGATCAACGCCTTCTCTTTTAAATACTTGAACTCATTCCAGCTAGGATAATTTCCCTTTGCAAAGTTCTCCATTTTCTGGTCATTTTGGCCAGAACATTAAGCTGAACTCCAGTTTTCTTGTCATGTTGTAAATATTTTAGGAGATCATCTCTGGATATTTGCAAATCTTACCTAGACACTGTACCTTTGTAAAGCAAAATAAGTTCAAGGGAAGAAGGCCATTATCTCCTTTCTTGCGTTCAAATCTATAAACAAGTCAAATTTGAGTTTAATTCTTAATCATAAGGTTTAAGGTTTAAAATATGCACACAATGATGCAGAAATCTTGAGAGTTTCCCAAACAACAAATGAAAAACAAATAACAGCCATATCAGCATACAAAGCATCCTAGATTCCAACATTTACTTTTATCCTCATTCTAATACATTTGTTGGAAACAAGATAAGCTCCATCTGTATGAAAAAATCGGAGATTTAACGACATGGAAACCAAGCATAAGCTTTTTGAACTGCCTTACCAATTTCACCAGCATCAAGTTTCACATTCCATTCTTGAACAACCTCGGATACTGTCTTCCCTTGATCATGAATATACCTTCTTGTTATCTACAGAAATAATTAACATCATTTTTCAATAACAATAACTGACACCAAAACTAGCATGTAGTTACTAGAAGTTCAGAAGATAATTCAGAGTTGATGAAATTACATCTTGTTCAACGGTATTGCCCCCATGGGTTTGCTCAGGAACTTGTGAAAATGTATGCCTTGAGATCTAGCAAGAGAGGCAAAGTATATTACAAAGAATGTATGTTAAGCCAGAATATGAAAACCAGTTAGCATACTGTTTATTTCACTCATCCATTAACAATACATAAACAATCCCATATTGAGTAAATAAGAGTCATATAAGTCTATAGAGTATAGAGTCATAAAATTATTCAAGATGGGCATATCTTGTCAATTTTCATACCTCTAAACAACATGAAAATTGGCTTATTGCTTTGTTTCAATGATAATTCATTCCTTACTCCTAAATCCACAAGAAGGGAGTAAATTTTTTCCAAAACTAATCCTGAACAAAGAAGCATACTACAATGACAACTAGAAGGGGAAGCTTTACAGACTAAATTATCTCACAAATCTTAGAATGTGCAAAGAAAAACATTTTCTTGTAAGCAATCATTCTAGAAATTATAACCATCCATCACATAGAAATATAAAACTAAAACACAAAAATTCACTTAGGATGGCTAAAAATTCAAGCAGATTACATGAATGAATTTATCCAATTATAAGGTCTCTCTCAGTGATAACTGGCTAGTAGAAAAGCTTAGCTGAATCATACACATAGAATTTCAAACATTTCGAAGCTTAAAAGTTGAAATGTACTACCCCAATTTTTGCACTCTCATCAATTGCACCAATCAGACATTTTGTCAAACATGTTGCTGATATGAAGTTAATATGTGTTTGATTTGGTTTCTTCCCAGAAGTTTAAACTTTTACAAAAAACTCACAACAACTACCTTAGAAACTAATCTCTCAACTTTCAGAATTAAATACACAGGTTTCTCAAACAGCTAGTTTAATAATTGCAGGAAATATATATATACAACAGTTAATTTTCTCGGCAGACAATATACAGAATTACATTGAATACTCAGACTTAATTCATAATCTGGAAAGCTTGCAGTGCATTAAATTCTCCTTCCAACCTAGTATAACTCTCACCAACTAAATGCAGAAGAAAACACTTGGTACAACTTTCTTCCAAACTGTACAGCAACCCCTTTTTGAAATATGCACAGGTAATTTCTACAGCGGCTTCGTCTCAATTACAACCTCCTCTGAGTAGTACAATGGCTAATAATAAATTCTTTTCTGAAATTTCTAACTCCTAAGATAATGCGCAATACATGTGATTCATACGGCACTCCAAGAAGAAACCACGATATTCCTCATCTGTACAGAATTTACTTGTAATGTCCCCATTTTAGGATTCGCTTGCTTTGTAGTCGGACATGTTTTTTTGGGTTTGTGTCTGCATGATCAGAGGGATAATCTGAGGTTACCAGTGAGTTTAGAGGGTGTAGAGGAGTTCTACGATACTCTCGGATGTTATTTTCGGCTTCCAGTTTGGGCTCCAAGATTCTTGGAAAGAGTGTCTATTTATAGTAAGTCACCTGGTCGGCTCCGTTCATCTATACTCTTCATCAAGATCACTCCTATGCAGTTAGTTTTCCAACTCTGATGCATTCTGGCAGTTTCCGCAAATTGAGTATATTAATGGTTATATTTTAATTAAATTACTAAGGTTGCCAAATATAAATTAAAATATTTAAAATGGGCCTTAGTATTATTGCTCGTCGAAACTGGGATGAGATGCTTTAAATCATGGATGCATTAAACAAGGTCCTTGTGTGTCAAAATATGATTATTTTAATGAAAAGGTCATTTTTGGAGTTAAAAGGGTGTTTTAATTAAAAAGTGAATTTTAAATTAGAAGCCTCCGGAGAGTTTGGTGAGAAAAGTATAAAAGGAGGTTTTGAGAGCTCATTTGGTTATGTTGGATTATTCTATTTCTCTTTTTGAAACCCATGTGGGTCTGGAGATTGAACCTGGTTCATCTCGGAACTCTGGAAAACGAAACCCCTCTTGGAGAATATCATCCATGATGGTGAAAGATCCTCTCTGGGTGATAGCCGATATATTCACTCAGAGTCTATACTTGTGCTTCAATTGCGTATTTGAAGATATTCGATTTACATTCCTGCAAGATTGAGGATGGGTTTATTATTCAGTACAAGGTGATGCAATGAATCTCATATTTCAGTTGTTAGTTGGAAATATGATGTAGATATGCTTTTGGGTGTCATTCTTATTTCTCCTCATAGCTGGACATTGATATTTGAATATAGAGATAAGTTTGAAAATGCATATTTAATGTCTGGTTTGAGTCGTACTTCCAGCAATCCGTACCAAGCCAGCCATACAGGGAGTGAGATTGCACTTCATATTTGATTATTGTTGGTGATTGGAGCTGTTAAGTGTTATGGGTAGTGTTTAAAAACTGTTTCTAGGCCTGGGCAATGAGATCTGAGCAGCACCAATGAATGTTAATTGCTCATTTAATTTCCTGTGTTAGCCATACCAGTTGGGTGTCGTACATGCATTAATGTTGGTATTGTCTTGTGATGATCAAAGATAGCTCTAGGTTCTTTCCAATGGCTATTATATGACTGAGAAATAAGTTCTCTGCATTGAAAACCACTCAATCAGAGGCCATTATTTAATTTGAAGCTTCCATACAGCAAACTAGGCCGTACCTCCCTTGAGCTATTGATGGAGTAAAAGATGGCTTGTTGAGTTGTGGGTATTTGTTCAAACTTAGCCTATTGACTAAGCAAACATTCCTTTGCATTTAAATTCAAGTTATTTGAGGGGTTGAGTTCATTGATCAAGCCGTCCATTTTCCAGCTAGATATCATGTGTGTTCAGAAAAACATTTCAAGTGTTTGGGCTGGTAACTATTTGTGGTATCATGTCCCTCTATATTGTTGATTCAATGCAAAGGTTTTCAAGGCATTAAAGTGCAGATTTGGATTGTGGGAAGACTCAACTCTTGACTGTACTTTGTGAGAAGGTGTGTGAATGCCTGTAGATGAATGTTGCTCCCTTGATAGGCATTTTGCTGAGTGGGAAATTGTGCAACCTGGGGATACAACATGCTGCTGGTGAAACATCTGATAGGGGACGTCTGGTTGCAAGTTGTGAGGCTCTAACAAGCGATGCCTTTACCAAGGGAGAGGAGCAACTGGTAATTCAATGTATTAACTGTCCTTGTATTACTGATAGTATTTTTTGCAAAGTTGCATGGACATGGATACGGGTACGAATACAGATACGGTATCGGATACGGATACAGCTGTTTTTCAAGACCTCTCATATGGATATGGCAAGATACAGCATTCATAAAAAACACATACACGCATATATATAACACAATTTTCTAAATTATTACAGAAATTTTTCATTACTTTATAAGTAATATAGACATAAATGCAACATATTTCAAAATGTTTATATTTAAATATAATTTTATTATTAAAACAAAATTCAAATACATTGATAGTTTGATAGAATCGATGATGTCTCCGTTTCTTAATTGAGCCAATATAATTGTAGTTAATTAATTGAGTATTCAAATAGTCTTTAATTATTTTAACTATTTTTTAGACTTTTGAATTATTTAATTAATTAACTATATTAAGATTTTATAAAGTCATGAATAAATATTTAATACTTTATATAAAAGCCTTTATAAAGTCTTCAAAAAATAATTCAATTGACGAAACTAAATGATGATCGATAAAATGTCGATTGGTGTATTGAATAAGAAATCAGGGAAAATTGAAGAATGTCTGGTTTTGATTTTTGCACTGGGAATGGAAACTATCAGGCAATTTGATGGCCTTCTAGGACGTAGCCCCTAAGTTGGTTGTTTACATGATCTTACCTTTCAACTGTGTAATCGGCTAATAACAGAAAGAAGAGCATTGTAGACGAGTGGAGCATATTTGCTTTGCACTGGGAATTGACGGAGTCATACAGGGACTCAACTTGAGAGTCTATACAGATATGATGGTTCTGCTTCCAGTTGGTTATGAAATTCATACCGTAATATTTGTCTAAGCGGGAACATTGGTGATCACATTATCGGGCCTTTCTCATCAAACGAACATTTCCAATCTAATGTTGGAGACGAGTTTGAGACATTGCTATCAAGCATTGCAAGAGTTCCATACTGGTAGTCGAGATATCAATCACGAGAGTCTTTGTAATCAAATATTATTGCCCAGTGCCAGCGCGGGAGTTTTAACATCATCACGGGCCTGTAAAGAGTATTATCGAGAATGTATTCATTCGAAGATCGGTGGTGTTTCCTTCAGTGACAGGATTCATACTTGACGCGTCTATCTTTCACGGGCGATGGAGGATCATCTTTCACATGTTTTCTAAGTCCTAATATCGGGCATTTCAAGTTGACAACGGTTGTTAACGGGTATGTGCACATCCTTTGAACTTATTGGAATACGTCTAGAATCAATCATCCCCATTTGTGTACGTTTGGAGGTTTTGTTGTGTTGGATCTATTGTAGACGAATTTCCTGTGTCCTCTATATCTCGAACTTAATTGAAACGTTGACATAATTCTGTTATACAATGTTCTGTGGTCCTTTAATTGCAAGTCTTGCATTTTCAGTGGTGCTAATCTTACACGAGGGCATGCTTATATGGTTGTTATAAACACTGAGCTTCTTTGAAATCGTCTATGCAATCTAAGTCTGCATGTCAATGAGATGTTAGTAACTTCCTGAATACAAGTCTCAGTTTGGTGTCGAAATGACTGTATGGGAAACTATATATCTGAAGCGTCCCATTGTTTATCTGAAATGATCAAAAGTTCTGAATGATGCTTGGAATCAATTGAGTTAATTGGTGCAAATAATTTGTTTCATTAGTTACAACTTACCTTTTGTGCAAACTTTCATCTACAAGTTGTTTATCATTTACAAACTATTCAAGTCTTGTAGCAAACTACAACTGTTACCATATATGTTCTAGGAAGGGAACATCACAGTGGTATCAGAGCCAGAAATCTTGCCAACCTGAGGGTTCATGAACACTAATGATAGGGCTCGAAGATATTTTGAAAGTGAGCAGAGACGGAGGCAATTTCAAGTTGCTAACCCTTATCCAGAAGAAGATACCTTTTCTGCAGTTCTTGCAGCCCGGCAATTTCCTAGTGACCCACCGAAAATTGAAACAATGGGAGATTCAGATCGAGAAGGTTCACACAACAGAGGTAACAAGAGTGGAAATGATAATGTTCAGAATATTTTGAACGATTTAGCACATGGCCAAAAACAAATGATGCAGCAGTCTATGCAGTCCCAACAATAGTTGATTGAGAGTGGGTCAGAATACAAGTGATGGGAGCAATGTTGGAAACATGAACCCAGGGGAACTAATTCAGGAGGATCCAGTAGGCCTTTTCAGCCTACATTCATTCCTAGGAATGAGGAGGAAGAGGTACAACCGGAAGCAAAGCAACCCTTGATTAATGAGGTGACGGAAGTTTACGATGAATATCACACTCTTCCTCATGCTATTAGACAAGAGATTACATTGAATCAATATATGAATCAACGGAGGGATAGGAGGAGAACACAACAGGAGCAAAGACCCCATGGGCCTCACAGAGACTACTAGCATGCTTTGGGTAAACTTACACTGCCCAACTTTGACGGGAGCGGGAAAACTACAACCCGTTCTTGGATTCACAAGTTGGATACTTTCCTAAATCTAAAACCAATGTGGGAGACAGAAGCAATTAAATTTGCAACATTACATCTGGAGGGTGCAA
Organism: Sequoia sempervirens; assembly: GCA_007258455.2. Taxonomy (NCBI): domain Eukaryota; kingdom Viridiplantae; phylum Streptophyta; class Pinopsida; order Cupressales; family Cupressaceae; genus Sequoia; species Sequoia sempervirens. The sequence continues at coordinate 14,062 of VDFB02106964.1, forward strand.
CGTATGATTGGTGGCATCATGGATTGGTGATGCAGAATCATGCTCTAATCCAATCTTACGAGGAATTTAGCAGCAAATCAATTGCTCGATTTGACAAGAAAGATGAAGAGGCTTATTTCAAGGAATTGGCTTTGATCAAGCAGCGTGATCATGTTGATAGTTACGTCAACGAATTTCAGCAGGTGGTAGTTATGGTCCCGGATATATCAGAAAGACGAGTGGTGATGTTATTTACAGAGGGACTACATTATAGTTTGAGAGGGTTGGTGAAGGCTTTCAAGCCAAGGACCTTGCAGGATGCTATCCGGATGGCATTAGATCTTGAGACATCACATTCTAATTCACAACCACCAAAGAAAAGTTTCAAGAATAACAAGCCATTCACTAAAACTTCCAATCAGCCCAAACCAAATCCTCCTAAGCTTGATTTTGCGAGCAGGAATGAATTACACAGGAAGCAGCTATGCTTCACTTGCAAGGAGCCATGGGATCGTAATCATCGATGCCTTGGGAAGGGCAAGGTACATTATATAGAGGTCACTTATGATGTGGAGGAGGAGACAGTTGATGCTAGTTCTTAAAGTGAAAACGAGCAGCAGACAGAACATAACAATCCTAGGGAAGGGGAGACTCAAGGTGGGTTTGCTACATTATCTGGTGTGCCTAAGTATCATCCATTTTGAGTAAGAGGAGTTATTAATGGACAGTAGGTGACTTGCTTGATTGACAGTGGAGCCATGCATAATTTTATTGACGAGGGATATGTAGCCAAAAGGAGACTACAGGTAGAGGACTTTGTTGGTTTCAATGTCACAGTAGCAAATGGCTTTAAGATGGATTGCACTACCAAGGTTCCCCAATTGAGCATTCAAATGGGAGATTATACAGTCACGGACAATTTCTATGTAGTTGGAATCAGGGACATTGATACAGTGTTGGGAGTTCAATGGCTAAGCTCTCTGGGATGATACAGTTAGGATTTTCAGAAGATGGAGTTAGAGTTCACATCAGGGGGTAAGAATGTGGTGTTGCGAGCATTATCAGATGGTGCTCCAAAGATAGTTTCAGCAAAGCGCATGGAGGCCTTTTCTAGACATGGGGAGGTTGCTTGGGCAGCCCAATGTTTTATAACTTCTAATTCTGCCACCGAGAAAGATAGAGTTTATCCAGTGGATGTGCAGACCATATTAGACAAGCATAGATTGGTGTTTGGAGATCTCCCTCCTGGTAGACCACTGGGTCATGGTTTTGAGCATGTGATAGAATTGGAAGAGGGTGCCAAGCCCGTGATTACCACTCCATATCGGCACCCAAAGCGCTTCAAAGATGAAATAGAGAAAACAATCAAGGAGTTGCTAGATATGGGGCACATCAAGCCCAGCTCCAGCTCGTTTGCTTCATCGGTGGTGCTTGTGAAGAAAAAAGATGGCATGATGCGTATGTGTATCGACTATCGTGCGTTGAACAAAAAAAACAATTAAGAACAGATATCCCATACCGAGAATAGATGAGTTGTTTGACGAACTACACAAAGCAGTTTATTTTTCTAAGATTGATTTACGTTCGAGATATCATCAAATTCGGGTCCGTAATGAAGATATACATAAGACTGCATTTAGATGCCACTACGGACACTACGAATTCTTGGTAATGCCTTTCGGTCTTACAAATGCACTTGCAACCTTTCAATCTTGTATGATCATGTGTTCAGGAAACAATTGCGGAAATTAGTGTTGGTATTTTTTGATGATATTTTAATCTACAGTAAGACTTGGGAGGAACACCTTCAGCATTTAGATGAGGTTCTAGGTATTATGGAGGCCCAATCAGTGTTTGCAAAAGCATCTAAATGTGAATTTGGGATGACACAGATATTATATTTGGGGCATGTCATTGGTGCAGGTGGTGTGAAGGTTCATCAGAAAAAGATTCAGGCAATTTTGGATTGGCCAACACCAAAGAATATTTCTGATCTGCGAGCTTTCCTTGGTTTATGTAGTTATTATAGGAGGTTTGTCAGGGGTTTTTCTCAATTAGTTGCATCCCTTACAAACCTCACAAAAAAGGGGGCTTTCAAATGGTCGGATAAGGTACAAGTTACATTTGACAAGCTTAAGCAGGTGATGAGCTCCTGTCCTGTTTTGGCTCTTCCGGATTTCTCTCAACCATTTGTATTGGAGTGCGATGCATCAGATGAGGGGATAGGTGCAGTACTCATGCAAAACAGGCATCCTATAGCATTCGAGAGTCGGAAGTTGAGAGATGCGAAGTGGCTTTACTCTACTTATGACAAGGAAATGCTTGCCATTATGCACACTTTGACGAAGTTCAAGCAATGCCTTGTCAGAGGGAAATTCGTGGTTAAAACAGACCACAACAGTTTGAAATACTTCCTTGAGCAGAAGGATTTGAATGAGCATCAACAAAAGTGGGTAAGCAAAGTTCAGGCTTATGATTTCGATATTGAATATGTAAAAGGCAAAAAGAACATGGTAGCTGATGCTTTATCTAGGAAACCAACACTCTGCTCTTTATCAGAGATTTCACTTGATTGGAAATCTCAAGTGTTGGTTGAATATTATAAGAGTGCTTTTGTGTGTGATATCATAGATGGGAGTTTACACAATGATAGATATCAGGTGATTGATGATTTGAGTTTTTACAAGAACAGGATATTTTTGGTAATGGAGTCAAAAATGAAGAGTAAGATCATGCAAGCTATACATGACACCCCTTTGGCAGGACATCCAGGATTCTTCAAAACATATAGACAGGTTTGGGGGAGATTCTCGTGGAAGGGTCTCAAAGGTGATGTTTTGCAGTATGTCAAGGAGTGTTTGACTTGTCAATAGAACAAGTCTGAGCTTACATCGCCAACGGGTTTATTGCAGCCTTTACCCATTCCTAATCAAAAATGGGAAAGCATATCCATGGATTTTATCATAGGTTTACCACGAGTTCAGAATAAAGATCGCATCTATGTTGTCGTTGATGGGTTAACAAAATATGCACATTTCTTTGCCATCTCTGTTGAGTCTAAGGAACCTCAGATAGCAGAGTTATCCTTTAGAGAAATATTCCGATTACATGGGCTCCCAAGGAATATTGTGAGTGATAGGGACAGCAAGTTCCTTAGCATATTTTGGCAGGAATTGTTCAGATTGGCAGGGACTAAGTTATCTCCTAGTACAAGCTACCATCCTCAATCCGACGGACAAACAGAGATAGTCAATAAGTGGGTAGAGGGATACCTGCAGAATTATGTGTCGGGACAGCAAAAGGCATGGGTTCGATGGCTACATTTGGGAGAACATTGTTATAACACAACATACCATATGTCAATAGGTATGTCACCTTTCAGAGCTTTATACGGATATGATGCTATGACCTTCATGGATCTAGCTTTCGATGATAGCAAAGTACCCAAGGCAAAGGAGTTGGTGCAGGATAGTCAAGATATTCTCAGGGCACTTAAGGAAAATCTACAACATGCTCAAAATCAGCAAAAACCTTATGCTGATAAGCATAGGATTGAGAGGGTTTTTGAAGTTCGTGATATGGTTTTCTTGCATCTTCAGCCTTTCAGGAAATCTACATTGAAATAGTGTGGTGCGGAAAAGCTCAAACCACGATTTTATGGACCATATCAGATCAAAAGGCGGGTAGGTGAAGTCGCGTACGAATTAGAGCTGCCTGAAGGAAGCAAAATCCACAATGTATTTCATGTCTCGTGCCTTAAAGGCAATTGGTTAGCATACTACCCCATCCCTTGAGCTTCCTCCGCTGGATGAGGAAGGAAAGTTGATATTGGTGCCTGATTCTATTCTAGACATGCACGAACGCAACTTGCGAAGCAGGACAATCAAAGAGTATTTAATCAAATGGAGGGATTTACCTGTTGAGGACGCCACATGGGAAGGCGAACAGATATTACAGCACTCGGGTTTGTAGTTGCTTGAGGACAAGCAATGCCGAGCAAGGGGGACTGTGATGTCCCCGTTTCTTAATTGAGCCAATATAATTGTAGTTAATTAATTGAGTATTCAAATAGTCTTTAATTATTTTAACTATTTTTTAGACTTTTGAATTAATTAATTAATCAGCTATATTTAGATTTTATAAAGTCATGAATAAATATTTAATACTTTATAAAGGCTTTTATAAAGTCTTCAAAAAATAATTCAGTTGACGAAACTAAATGATGATCGATAAAATGTCGATTGGTGTATTGAATAAGAAATCACGAAAAATTGAAGAATGTCTGGTTTTGATTTTTGCACTGGGAACGAAAACTCTCAGGCAATTTGATGGCCTCCTAGGATGTAGCCCCTGAGTTGGTTGTTTACATGATCTTACCTTTCGACTGTGTAATTGGCTAATAATAGAAAGAAGAGCATTGTAGACAAGTGGAGCATATTTGTTTTGCACTAGGAATTGACGAAGTCATACAAGGATTCAACTTGAGAGTCTATATAGATACGATGGTTCTACTTCCGGTTGGTTATGAAATTCATGCCATAATATCTATCTAAGTGGGAACATTGGTGATCACATTATCGGGCCTTTCTCATCAAACGGACATTTCCAATCTAATGCTGGAGATGGGTTTGAGACATTGCTATCGAGCATTGCAGGAGTTCCATACTGGTAGTCGAGATATCAATCACGGGAGTCTTTGTAATCAAATATTATCACCCAATGCCAGCGTGGGAGTTTTAACATCATCATGGACCTGTAAAGAGTATTATCGAGAATGTAATGTATTCATTCGAAGATCAGTGGTGTTTCCTTCAGTGATGGGATTCATACTCGACGCGTCTATCTTTCACGGGCGACGAAGGATCATCTTTCACATGTTTTCTAAGTCCCAATATTGAGCAGTTCAAGTTGACAACGGTTGTTAATGGGTATGTGCACATCCTTTGAACTTACTGGAATACGTCTAGAATCAATCATTCCCATCTGTGTACATTTGGAGGTTCTATTGTGTTGGATCTATTGTAGACGAATTTCCTGTGTCCTGTATATCTC
>VDFB02106965.1:0-26703 GCA_007258455.2 Sequoia sempervirens
GATACCAATTGAAGGGCACACAATCTATTGAGAGAGGGGGTGAATCAGTAGATCATAACAATTTTGGAAACCTTTACAACTAATTTATATACTTTCAACATGAAGAGCACTGAACCATACAAGCTAGTAATTAAAGCACAACACAAGATAACACATAACACCAAATTTACATGGAAACCCAGAATGGGAAAAAATACGGTGAGAAAATCTCACAAGTAGGAATATAATAGGTGAATTTTACAATGTGATGTAGGCACTAACTTGCCAGAGACACTAATCCCCAAAAGAATCAGTAGGCACCATCCTACAGGAGACACCAATCCCCATTGAAACACTACAACATATAGAACACCAACCCTATCAGAATAGAAAAATAATGGTGGATTTGAAATTTAACTATGATATGCATGAGAGACACAACAATCACTCTCTTACACTGAGAATGATCCTTTGATAATGACACTCCCTCTTTTCTTCACACTTTTGTCACATACCTTCCATTCATTACACAATTGTACATACCACTTGTGACACATTTGTTGACCCTTACAATGCATCTAAATATTTGAAATATATAAATGAAATTACAATAATACTCTTCTATGTCAAACAAGGATCCATACAAACCTAGACAACATAGGGTGGACCTAAATTCAAATTACATGAAGTGTGTAATACAATGGTCCAAACTTGCCCCCAAAAGCACTTGACACCTTGTGCCACCGCATGAACCTTAAAAAAGTCCTATCCTCACTCCACACACATGATTTGAATTCCACACACTAGTATTCGTTACTATACATGCCTTGAACATTGAATATTTTGATGAATCTTTTGATATTTCAAACTCCTTGCACATTTAACTACACCACTGAAAACTTAGGAAACTGATAGAACTAGTGTAGACATACTCTCCTTCCAAACCATAGAGCTCAATACAGACAAGTAGGTGATTTCATTCACCCTATAGCTATTGTGAAATGATTCCTACTGGCTCAACTAGTGTAATGTTCAAAACCCTAAACTATCTCACGAAAATAAATAGTAACTCATTTTCACGTAAATATAGAAATGAAATGAAACTTCAACAACATATACAAATGACATATTATATCTCACATGTAAAAGTATCTAATTCAAAATATTAAGTACTAGAAATAAGGTACATGATCACATGAAGTACTATCTAGTCAAGCATTATAGAGTAAAAGATATAATTTATGCAAGAATATGACTCAGTCTCTCATGCTCGTCTAATCATAAAAATTAAAGTAAATATATAAAAGACACATAATCATTGGAGTCTCTAATCGCCATTAACCCCAACGGTCATTTGCAAACCAAGAGATGAGAACATGACAGGTATTTTTTTTCCCAAACATAAAGCTTATATTTCCCTGGAATTCTTCCTAACATGAAGAATACACAACCCTAAACAAGAAGCCTAGCAACCTGGAAAGGGCTAGCAGGATGGAATTTGGGGCAACTTGAGATATCTACATGCATTTCAAATATGAACACACTATGCCCTACTAACAAGATACAACAAAGAGAATAAAATAGCATCCATCTATTTCAATGGTACACATAGCTTTAGCGAAAGAAATTAAACCGAAAATGGTAGGTAGATCTGGAAAAGAAAATTTTCTCCCCTCTATTATTCCATATTCAACATCTATCTTGGAAGGTAAATCCAAATCATATATAGAAAAAAAACTACTTTCCTCAAAAACACAATATAGCATGCATATATCCAATGATCATAAAAATAATTAACCATTTTCCTTTCTTGCAAAATGATTATATGAAGGTCTTTTATTATTTCAATCCTTTCATGCATAATGATGGTTAAATGTATAATTGATATGCAACTTGATTATTGATAAGAAATTTGATCTCTAACTAATGATGTTTCTCAATTTCATGCAATATTTAATGTATATGTAATGCTAACTAATCTTTGATGGCATGCAAATTAAATCCATAAGAAACCAATTCATAACATATGATGCATATTTGTACCATTATATTTATATAGTTACATATATATATATATATGAATATGTATATATATGTGTATATATATATATATATATATATATATATATATGCTCTCTAACTATATATATATACATATATATATATATATATATATATGAATATGTATATATATATATATATGTGTGTGCTCTAATACTTAACTATAAGTATACCATTGATATGTTGATTAGAAATAAAAAAAATCAGATCCATAACAATTAAATGATAGTTTCATATATTCAATTTTACAATATTACTATGGAATCATCACAACAAATATAAAATGTTTACAAACTTCATGGAAAATATGTATATAGTGTATATATATAGCTTCACGTATATATCTATATTTATACATATATAGATATATGTATACTACTATTTAAATATGTTGAGATTATGGAATAGCACAATGGCTTTATAACAACAAAGAATTCATATATGGTTACAGTCACAAACTATTCTTTAATTCAGGTATAATAAATTCATTCAATATATATATATAAATCGATATGCATAACTGTTATTTCTGCATTATACATAATAATCAATCACAAGTTCTTATAATAGCCACATATATTTCTAAAACATAGTCAATTTTATGGTTTCAAGTGTTACAGGTAAATCGATATGATGGTATTTACACATATATGGAAACTGAATGTCTTAATCAATTTAGTATGCAGGTCCATGCATAAAAAAGGTACAAAAACATATATTCAATTGCCACAAAAAGTTACAGGTAGATTGATGTCATATATTGAGGCATTAAGGTCGACACACAAGTTTTGTATGTACGCACATGCAAAACAATACATATACTAGTTGATACAAAGAACTAAATACATGCTACAATACAAACAATAATCTCCTTCAAACCCCACGATACAATAACAATATCATTCATCATTTAAACTTGTAGATTTGGTTCTATTTAAGTCTTTACCATGTATTTATAAGCAATGTTACAAACAAAAATAGTAGGGTAATACCTAGTCTCTTGCTCTATGTTCCAACTCCTCAACTCTGCTAAGATAATACAATGTCAATGCTCCTCATTCGCTACCAATGATGATACCAAAACAATCATCCCTCCCTTTGTTGTGCTCTCTTTTCATGGTTTTCATATTTCCATGCAACTGTTCAACTCTAGTTGGAGTATCTCTTAATTTTTAAAATTGAACTTTCTCCTCATGCCAAGATTGCATGATTTATCATGCAAATCATTTAAATTTAAAACTTATTTTATTTAATTTTATTTTATTTTAATAGTAAGCTATTTATATATTCATATATATAAATAATGATATCATTATATATAAATATACAATTATAATAATTATGAACATAGAGTTTGTATATTTATATACATATATAATTACATTATTTATATAAAATATAAATATATAATGATATTTATCATTATCAAATATTTCAAAATAAAATCTTTTATTTTCTTAATTAAATTAATCTTCGCTAACAAAACAACCATAAGACATTCATTTTTAAATCATAACGCACAATAAGCAATGATGGATCCATGATAATGTGCAATGCATAACATAATCATTCACAATGCAAGATGAATACAACTATGTGAGTGTGTGTGTAGGATTTCCATCATGCCGACCATTGCCAAGCGACTAGGCCATCTCTACATCAGCCATGTTCTCACTTTCAACTTGTTCCTACACTCATTTGCACTCAATATCTTGTTAATAAGTTAGCTCATAAAACCATAATCAATAATCAAAATAATTGCATCATAATAATTCTTCGTTATTTTAATCACAATAGCATGCATTTTAAAGATAACATCTAATTTATCATTCACGAAAACACATTAATCTATGTTTCAAACACATATTGTCTAATGGTCTCATCCAATTCCATTTATTATCAAAGAAAGTTTAAGAAATAAAAATTGAGATGTGACATCTTTCCCCACTAGGAAGAGACATTGTCCCAATGTCTAATTAAACACACACTAAAATAAATAAGAGTATCACACCAATGCAACAAAAAAGTATCTCAAAACTAAGCACTCAAATGAGGAAAAGAGTGGTCTATATCATTTGCATTCTTCCATGAAGCACTATCCACAAAATATTGGTCCCACTGGACCTTATACTACACTATTTCTCGATTGTGAAACTTAATGTTGTATCTATCAAGGATTCAAATGGGCTCGACCAACACCACTCCTGGATCCTATATCTGTAAAGCATGCCAATCAAGTATATGGGTCGTGTCAAGATGATATGGCTTAAACATAGACACATGAAACACATTATGGATGCAAGCAAGAACAAGTGGTAGAGCAAGTATGTAAGCAACTAGGTTGATCACTTCCAATACGTTGAAAGGACCCACAAATCTCGATGCTAGTTTGGAAGATTTTCCAAATGATATGGAACTCTTATGAAGTTTAATCCTCAAGAATACCTTATCTCCAACTGAAAACTACCTAAAAATTTTATTCTTATTTGCATAACTCTTCTGCCTATTTGTTGTTTCCTTCAATCTCCCCTTGACCAATTTCATTTTATCATCCATCTCTTTAAGCATATCTAGACCAATTACAATTTTGTCTTCCACCTTATCCCAACTGGTAGGTGTGGGACACTTTCTCCCATAAAGAGATTCAAATGGTGCCATCCCCAAAGATGCATGGTAGGAATTGTTATAAGAAAACTCCACCAATGGAAGATACTCTTCCCACTTATACTATTGATCCATACAATACATTCTAAGTAGGTTTTCAACTAACTGATTCACTCTCTCTGTTTGTCCATCTGTTTGTGGGTGGTAATGTTGAACTAAAATTCAATCTTGTTCTCAACATTGCATTCAATGTTTTCCAAAATCTAGATGTCATGCAAATATCCCATCTGGTATGATCGTTTCAAGTACTCCATGCAATCAAAAGATCTCTTGGACGAATCTCCTAGCTAATGTCAATGAACCATCCTTAATATTTCTTAGAATGAAGTGCACTACCTTCGTAAGCTTATCCATAACTACCAAAATGATATCATGCTTGTTCTTGGACATAGGCAACCCTTGAATGAAATACACACTAATCACTTGCCATTTTACTTGGGTATATCATGTGGGTGCAAAAGCCCTGTTGGATGCACATGCTCAACCTTGACTTGCTAGCACTCCAAGCATCGAGTCACATATTTGATTACATCCTTCTTAATTCTTGGCGAAAAGTATAGAGATCTCAATTCAGCTACCATCTCAGTTGCTCAAGGCTACCTTGAATAAGGTGCATTGTGAATTTATTCTAAGATCAATTTTCTCAAATTCTATGAGTTTAGGATGTACATTTGTTCTTGGTATCTCAAAATTCCATCTTATTCCAGCACATACCCATCAAAACAACAGTTTGAGGGGTTCTTCTCTAAAGCTTGCTTTACTCTAGAATAGTGTTCATCTGCTTGTAAATTCTAAACTACTTTTTGTCTCAAATTAGACCTTGTACTAGTCATAGCTACTAGATGCCTTCTTTTGCTAAGAGAATCAACTACATTGTTTTATTTCCCCTTAATATACTCAATGGAAAGATCATATTAATTGAGAACCATCTCTTTTGTCGAACGTTGAGATTGGGTTGTGTGAAAATATACTTGAGTCCTAGGTGGTCTATCTTTAATTCAAATGACTTCCCCAAGAGGTAATATCTCCACATTTGTAGTGCACGAACTATGGATGTTAAATTTAAGTCATGTGGTGCATAGTTCAACTCATACTGCTTCAATTTTCTTGATTCATAAGCCGCCACTTACTCATTCTGCATTAGCAGTCCTACACCTTCTCCTGATGCATTGATTATCACTGTGAATTGTCCATTTGGATTAGGTAAATCAAAATTGGAGCTGTAGTGAAATTTTCCTTCAAAAGTTGGAAAGCTTGCTCACACTTGTTAGTCCACTCAAATATTTTTCCTTTCTTTTGGAGTGTAGTGATTGGTGCTACAATTCTAGAAAACCCTTCTACAAACTTCCTATGGTATCCTATAAGTCCCATAAAGCTTTGGACTTTAGTTACATTATGTAGTGTAGTCCAATCAACTATTGCCTTAATTTTCTCTAGATCTACCACGATCTCTTCTACTGAAATGATATGACCTAGATAATGCACCTTGTCTTGATAGAAGGTACACTTGGATAGCTTTCCAAAAAGTTTTCTCCCTCAAGCATTGTAACACTATCCTTAAATGTTTTTCATGCTCCTCAATATTCTTGGAGTAAATCAAGATATCATCTAGGAATATTAGCACAAATTCATCTAAGAAATCTTTGAATACACTATTCATTAAATTCATGAAAGTTGCAAGAGCATTGGTTAACTTGAATGACACTACAGTGAATTCGTAGTGGCCATAACTTAGAGATTTCCTCTTTAATCCTCAATTAGTGATATCCGGATCTTAAATCTATCTTAGAGAACACTCTACCCCCTTCCATCTGATCAAAGAGTTCATCAATTCTCGAAAGGGGGTACTTATTCTTGATAGTTTCCTTGTTTAGCATCATGTAGTCAATACACAAGCACAAAGTTCCATCCTTCTTCCACAAAAATGGAGTGTTGTACCCCACGGTGACACGTGGGTGTAAACCCTTGGTACAACAACTTGCAATTGGGTCCTCAATTCATACAACTTCGATAATGAGGTCATCGCTATGGGGGAGCCTTTGGCCGAGGGTTCAATTCTAGGTAGCAACTCTCTTCATTAGGTCTAAAACCACAACCCTAAAAGAAATCTCCAAAGGATAAGGTAGTCATCCAAAGAATGCTGGCTTCTTAATACCAAGATCACTAATGTGAACAACATAAATGGAACATCCCTTCCTTTGGGCCTTCTTTAACATGGCTAAAATTCCTAAGTTCCAAGGTCTACGAAGACCATGAATCTCAAAATGTTTCCCAAAGTCACATCTAAACATCTTACAATCTTATCTTCACAATTTACTATAGACTTGTGTTTAATCAACTAATTGATTCCCAAAATCACATCACTTAGGTTCCTAAAGGGAGCTACATAAAGGTTGACCCAAGTCTAAAAACTGGAAAGTTCTAACTCACTACAAGAAAGACAAGAATCTACTCTCTTTTCTTCCTAATTTCCATACTAAACCATCCATGAATTAGCCATGTGTCCTAATCTAACTGTTAACTTTGAAACTATTTTTGGATCTACAAAGCATTTAGTTGCTCTAGTATCAATTAATATAGAAATAGGTTGGTCATAAAGCTTACTAGTCTACTGAATTGGTGTGGCTTGGAAGGTAGCTTGTCGATTGTCTATAGTTGCATGGATTTGATGTTGAGGTGCTCCTTCTTGATTTATTTCCCCCCATTCTCCCGAACCTTGAGGGAAAACATTGGCATAGTGCTCTCCTTCACATGCAAAGCATCCACCATGAGGTGCTCTTGGTCCTCCAGACTTATCCCTCATATTATTGTTGTTTTTCTTGTTATTAGCCCTTTTATTGCCTCCATTGTGATTCCCTTCTACTTTATCCTGAGAATCGTTGCCTCGCTTCATGGTTCAGATCTATAGATTATTGCCTCCTTGCTGGTTATTATTTTGAAATTTCTTATTTCCAAAACTAGATCTAGCATCTTGGTTCTTGCGATAGTTAGCCACTTGCTAAAGTTTTTGCTCTTGTTTGGTAGCCTTCTCAAAAAATTCATCCATGTTCAAAGGGTTATGGATGTCCACATCTACTCCAATTTGAGGCTTCAATCCCAAGATGAAATTCCTAATTAAAAATTGCTCATCCAACTAATACTGATGTACATACTTAAGCAAATTGGTGAACTTTTCCCAATACTAAGTCACTGTCATGTTACCTTGAATTAAATTCTTGAATTATGTCATGTTATTATCAAATAAGAGTTGAGGCAACCACCTCTTCCTGAAATATTGAAGAAAAATTTCCCAAGTTGTCTCCCCCGACAGTAGAGATTTCCCATGTTGTCTACCCCAACAGTAGCTTCTTTCAGCTTTTTTATTGTCCCACCAAGTAGTTGCTTCACTAGTGAGTTGATATGCAACCCAAATAGCCTTGGTATCATTGGATAGTTTCCTAAGTTCAAAGTACTTCTCCATCTCAATGATCTAGGCTTCAGCTCCGTCTCCAATGGTTCTGCCATCAAATTTGGGTAGTGCAATCCTCTTAAGGTCCTCCTGATTCTTCTAATTATAGCCGCAATTTCCATAAGATTTTAAATCCCGCCAATTTTATTCATCGTTTCTCGCCAGTTGAACATGCGGTGGAGGTTTGGTTTGCAGTTAACCACTCATTTTCATTGCGCAGATGCTGGTCATTGTTTTGGTTTGCGCGCTATCGGTGCTCTTGACGGGGCGAACTGGGAAGCGTTCGGCAAACCGCTCGGTAACCTGCGGTCGCTAAAGTTTGGAAACTGAAAGGTATATTCGTTGGCTCAGGCTGCATGAAACCAAAATGAAGCCGGGCGACGCGCTGGCGGATGGCGAAGGCCCCAGGAGGCGGCAGATGGATCGCCGGTGAACAGGTGGGTAATGGCGAATGCTGGGCGGCTAACGGCTGGCAAACTCTGGCGCGAACTTCCAGGAGTGACCGCGGTAGTCTCTAGCCGCCCACTAACCCAATAGGTCATCACGCAAACCAATAGACAAGGGGAACATGGCTTTCGGGGAGTTTTTCAGCTAATGAAGCTTACACTACTCGAAATTCTTTAGAAGCGCAAGAGAATACCCAACCTTGCACAAGAAGCCTAGCAGCCTGGAAACAACTGGCAAGATGGAGTCCAATGCAACCTGATATATCTACATGCATTTCACATATGAACACGTTATGCCCTGCTATCACAATATGACAAAGAATTTAAAACATCCATGTATTTCAATGGTACACATAACTTTGACCAAAGAAATTAAATTGAAAACGATAGGTAGATTTGAAAAAATAAAATAAAAAATCTACTCCCCTTTGTTAGTCCATATTCAACACTCACCCTGAAAGGTAAAGCCAAATCACATACAAAAGAAAACTACTTTTTTCACGAAGACAATATAACATGCATATATCCAATGATCATAAAAATAAATAACCCTTTTTTTTCATGCAAAATGATTATATGAAGGTTTTTTATTATTCAATCATTTTATGAATAATGATGGTTAAATGTATAATTGACATGCAACTTGATTATTGACAAGTAATTTGTTCTCTAACTAATAATATTTCTCAATTTCATGCAATATTTAATGTATATGTAATGCTAACTAATATTGAATGTCATGGAAGATAAATCGATAAGAAACCAGTTCATAACATATGATGCATATTTGTACCATTATATTTATAGTTATATGTATATACATATATAACTATGTATATATGTGTATATATATAACTATAATTATACCATTGATATGTTGATTGAGAATAAAAGAATTGGATCCATAACAATTAAATGACAATTTCATATATTCAATTTTACTTACTGTGGAATAGTATGACTATTATTTCTACATTATACATAATAATCAATGCACAAGTTCTTATAACAATCACATATATTTCAAAAAACATGGTCGATTCTATGGTTTCAAGTGCTACAGGGGAATCAATATGATGGTATTTACACATATATATGGCAACCGAATGTCTTAATCAATTCAGTATTCAAATCAATGCATAACAAAGGTATGAAAACACATTCAATTGCCACAAAAAATTACAAACAGATTGATGCCATTTACTAAGGGATTAAGATCGACACACAAGTTTTGTTATGTATGCACAAGCAAAACAATACATATACTAGTTGATACAAAGAACTGAATACATGCTACATTACAAATAGTAATCTCCTTCAAACCCTATGATACAATATCATTCATCATTTAAACTTGCAAATTTGGTTCTATTTAAGCCTTTACCATGCATTCATAAGCTATGTTACGAACAACAATAACAAGGTAATACCTAGTCTCCTGCTCTGCATGCTAACTCCTTGACTCTGCTCAAATATTATGATGACAATGCTCCTTAGTCGCTGCCAATAATAATATCAAAATAGTCATCCCTCCCTTCGTTAAACTCTCTTTTCATAGTTTTCATATTTCCATTCAAATGTTCAACTCCTATTGGAGTATCTTTTTATATTTAAAACTAAACTTTCTACTGATGCCAAGATTGCATGATTTATCATGCAAGTCATTTGAATTTAAAACTTATTTTATTTTATTTTATTTTATTTAATAGTAAGTTATTAATGATATCATTATCAAACATTTGGCTTTTATTTTTTTAATTAATTTTTTTTTGCAAATAAAACAATCATAAAATATATGATTTAAGTCAACACACAATGGGCAATGGCATATTCATGATAACACAATGCACTACATTATCATTCACAATGCAATATGAATGCAACTGTGTGTGTAGGATTTCCACCATGCCGACTATTGTCGGACGGCTAGATCATCTCTACCTCAACTATGTTCTTGCACACATTTGCACTCAATATCTCGTCAATAAATTAGCTCATAGAACCATAATCAATAATCGAAATATTCGCATCATAATAATTCATCTTTATTTTAATCACAATAGTATTAATTTAAAAAATAACATCTAATTTATCATCCATGAAAACACATTAAACTGTGCTTCAAACACATATTGTCCGATGGTCCAAATTCAAGATGTGACAGATAGGGTTTTTCTACCGAGTCTGATAATAGAATCACATGGACCAGCAATAGATGGGAGATCCACTCTACCCTCTAAAGGAATTGAACTAATGTCAACTTTAATTGAAAAGATGTTGCTTATTTCCTAAAAAATTGTTAAATCATATTTTGATAGTTATAAAAAAATATGATGTGTGAAGTGTTTAATTGGGCCAGGGCCACATTGTGCGTATGAGGCAGGAATGAACTCGCAAATTGCATTAGTAAGGGAAGTTCAAACAAAAAAAATTGCTTGTGCGTCTGAAAGCATTGTGTGGTAGCATTTTACTTATATTAACATGAAGCCTTGTTCTGGAAGAGCTATACACCAAATATTTTCATTATCAATGGCTGAAAATAAATAGTCGGTATTCTATTGGCATTGAACGAAATCCAGTCTTCTGACTAGAGAGTGCTATAAAGCACAAAGTCCTCTCCTCGGTTTGGATTAAGGAGCAAAAGAGAATCTAGAGCAGCATTTTGGAAGGCAATCAAATCCCATGGCACTCCCAACAATCTTTTCTAGTGTTGGGCCCCATGTACCCAATACCATGATTGCTGGATAATAGAGCATTATGTTTCTTTCCTTCAACATTTTTCAAGGGTGGACAATTGAATTGCTGAGAATCAAGTAAATTAAACTGAAACTGTAGAACTTAGTAAAGCAAACAACCTATGATTCTCATTCAACTATATTCTAGAAATCATATTCAAGGAGTGTTATCCAGATGCCTTAATGACATGGATGCAAAAGAACAGCAAACAGGCCTGGGTGATTAAGGGACGAAGACTTCTTTCAAGGCAGATAGTCTCTCCCCCTTCTTGAGAAAATCACTAGATCCAAAAGAGAGCAGTGCTCACTGTTCATCCATGTGGTACAGTGTATCTTAAGGAGTAAGCTTACTTAAAGCTTTAGATCAATGGAAATGCAACTTCAAAACAAAACTGCAGATATTCAGGAAAACATGCAAATAATCTTGACCTAGCTTTCATCGGAAAAGTATAGTATATGAAGCCAATACAGTTGAGATGAAGTGTAAACATATCCTGATGCTTATAACGTTTGTTCATGTGAAGGTTGGCATTCATCTTGGGAGAAGATGAGTTAATTGTGGTGAAAGAGCTTCTGGATAGAACTGTATATAAATTTTTAGCATCAATAAATATTACCAGAGGTATAGCATCACTTAAATGCCAAGGCTTCATTACAATTACCAAAAGCTTCTTATATTTACCATTTACGTGGTGTAAAGTAATTCTGTTTTAATATGGAGTCATCAAAATAAACGCCCTAATAAAATTCACCACTGTCAGCAACTAAGGAGTTTCCCAAGGTCTGTTTTAATATGGATTCGTCAAAATAAACAAGGAGATTATAAAAGGACAGAAAAGTGATCAGATCTGAGATAGATACAACCTGAACACAACCTATTCCACCCTAATCATATTCACCACTGTTGACATCTAAGGAATCTCCCAAGAACATTTAATATATTGCAGTATACAAAAATCCTATTATATATTTGCACTTTGCAGAAAAACGAGTTCTCAAATTGCTAATAAAGGCTGATTGTATATTCTAAAAAAATCCCCTGCATTCTCTAATCCAGAAATAAAGTATGCTTAACTTTTTCAATATTTGAGCTTTACAGAGATTCAAATTTTGACAAGTATATATTATATACATAATGCTAATAGATAATGAAATATATGAGCCACAATATCACAAATTTCAAGACAACTTTTACCATATTGTTCGGATAAGTTGAAGTCCATAAAGAATTGCAAACAATGGCATTTCATTAGGTATTTCTTTTAACAATTAAATATCCATGCACTCTACCTGGAAAAATCAATTATTTCCTGCAACAGATATGCATTTCAAAGATCTCTCCAGGATGTATTACTATAAAATCAAATCAATTTTATGGGATTCCTGTGTTAAACTGATTCAGAAAGAACTGGTGAACTCTGTCCATATACATCACGCAACATAGGAGGGGTAACTCAAAATTTTACAAATGGGAAAAGCCCACCAGCTTCAAATATGGAGATGAAGCAAAGGATCAGAACCCATTATACTACCTGATATAAGACAAATGATGGGTGCAATTATAGAGGCACCAGATATCATCCTATCTTGTTTGCAACAGATTGATACAAAACACGAAGCTGTGTATTCCATTTGTCTATGGCATTGTATTTTTTCAATCCTTTTGATCTGCAAAAACAAATAGAACAAAATGTGTAGGTAAGTCTATCCCTGACAACCAGTAAAGATATATTGTTTTTCTAAAAATGAAAATGTTACTCCCGAAGTGCCAACATTACCTATCACCACCAAGTTCCAAGAGCTGATTAACCTGATCAATATGACCCTGGACACGGTTATCAAGAATTAGAGACACCAGAAGTTGCTCCACATCTTTTTCTGGAATATTAAGCTCCTGCAATTTATCAGACATGAAATCAATGATCTAAGAGTTCTATCTATTTCATGCTCAGAAAGCATCCAAACAGATCAACTAGTCTATTACAGAAGTTTTTGATAAGATAAATTCCAAGTAAAAGGAAAATGAGAGGAAGGCAATTGTCTTATAATCTCCATTCCTCTTCTTATTGCATGCGATGTAGCAGACTATTGCAGAATACAATATGCAACTGCTAAGGCAGCATATGTACTTTGCCAGGGAAAAAAAAAAGCATTTTTTGGATCACATATGTACTTTGTCAGAACAAAAGAAAAGCATTTTTTGGATCACATATGGCCATCTGTATGGTATATTGAACTGTAACTTTGGTGCATTACTTATCTTCTCCAAATATGTTAAGACACAGTCCAGAGACTTGCCTTTGAAATAAAGGGTATCCGAATTCTTGTGTATGGCTTGATGAGTTTCAGCAGTACTTGTGTCCTGATATTTTTCAGGAGATCTTCAATGTAGTTGCGAATGAATGGATCATCCATAATTGTTGTTTGATTATCCTGCACAAAATTGAATAAAGTTTTAACCAATTCTTACGTAAATGAAAAAAATCATTCTTATAAAAAAAATACTTGTTTCCTCCTAGCTGCAAATGAACCAATATCAAGCAGTAACGAACCTTCAATATTTTCTCAAACTCAAATATTTCATTTCTCTGGTATGCAGCAACAAGATTGGTCATTGCCAAAATCTCTGGATCATTTTTGTATCTGCAAAATGAGCAATATCCCTTTCGTTAACAACAGACATTGGAAAGAACAAAAATCTCATCCAATAAACAAAAGCATAAAACTTATCAGCCAATTGCAACTTACGGCTTTGCTTCCTGAGCATCAAACGGATTTACTTGAGATTCCATCAGCATGTTTGCCAGAACTAGATATCTACATGAGAAAAATGCATGTTCATTATCTAAGAAGGACATCTCATTGCAAGACAAGCAATATATTAGTTTCATTTCTTATTGCTAAAAAGTATTTGAGCTTATGACACTCTACTTGAGACATTGAATTCTCCGGTGATTCCCAGCTTCATCATAGTTCTTAAAAGCTTCAAAGAAGTCTGTAGCTGCCTCAGCCCAGTGCCGTTCAACCATGTGCATTTTACCCCCACATTCATGAATAATACCCATAATCCGGGGATGAGGTATGGCTGATTTGATAGCGAGTGCTTTGTTGTACAGTTGCTGCAATGAAAGAATAATGTCAACAGGAAGAAGCATAATAAGCTCTCCACACTAAGGTCATATACAAAAGAACATCTCCAATGCCCTTTTAACAGTAACAATCCGCCACAAGTTTAAAAGTGAGAATACATCTTACAAATGTTCAAAACAGATGAGTAAATATTGACCAAGAAGAAAGATGAATTATCGTAACAATATCGTCATTAAAAAATGAATAGGCTGACATGGAATAGGGGATCATTACTGTTGAGAGAAGATTTTAACACATTTGTTTTACAAACATGGAATAGGGGATCATTACTGCCAAGTCCCAACACTAAGAACCTTGTAGTCAGTGTACAATGTCTATTATTATGTTTTGATAATATTGGTTACCCAACTATGTATTAATTGTTTGTTGGCTTCAGGTAGTTATAAGCGTCGGTTGGATGACAGTTGAGTTCCTCTTGGCAACCATCGGGTCTTTTAAATAGATTGTCTATCGTCAAGGAAGGGTATGGTCTAGTCAGATCGACTTTGATCCTTGATTGACCATCTTTTATCCTCTTCTGTAATAATTTCATGTGTGAATAAAAATATATTTTACTCTAGTATCCAGTATGTATTGTCATCTCTATTATTAATTCATATATTTATTTTATCAGATAGAGCAGTAAACATTTGGTGCCATTGTTTTAAAAGAAATCAGGTCCAATTAAAGAGATTTGTGCTCTTAGACCCCAATAAAGGTGGGAAGAGACCACAAGGTGGTCAAGACCAAAAGATCAAGTGATCTTTAAGGATCGTAGAGCAAAGGGAACGAAGAAGATTATGAAGAACACTTGAGGAAAATACAACCATACAATTTCCAAGTTGAAGCCCTTCCCGAGAACACAATCAAGTTGAAAAGTCAAGACAACCTTCTCTAGACAAGGGAAGTTGGGAGACATTCCTACATGGCCAAGAGTGTGAGAGAAGCACCGGAACATCCAAATCAAAACTCCCTAGCAAGCAAATTCCAAGCACTAGGTTTGCATCAAAATAAAATCATGGTAAGCCCTAGTAGAGAAAAGCAAAAGTTGCCCAAGTTTACAAGCAACAAATCTGAGGATCCTATAGGAAACTATAAGACTTGTGAAACAATCTGGACAACAAATGGGCAAGATGATAAAGCAATTTGGTTACAATCTTTTCCAACCACCTTGTGAGGTGTGGCGATTGACTGGTATACAGAAGTTGACCAAGCCTCCCGAAATACACGGGAGAGATTAAAGAAGGCCTTCAAAGAAGAGTTTAAATTACTTTGTGATGGTAATGAAATAGTAGCAGAAATTTACAATGCAAAACAAGGTAAGCATGAAAATGTACGAGCTATAATCGTAGACTTAAAGAATTGCTTGTAAAGTTAGAAACAGAACTGTCCAATGGTCTCAAGAAAATATGGTTCATCGAAGGCCTACTTGCATTGTTTAGAAAAAATATGAAGGTAGTTCCACCTTCTTCCTATTCAAAAGCCTACAATTGGGTGATGGACATAGAAACTAAGGATAAAATGTCCTTGCACAGTAAAAGAAAGTATTGGTTGTTACTCGCGCCCAAGCAAAGAAGGGTATATACCCGGATCCACATATAGAAAAATAAAAGCTTCATGAAGCAAGGGCCAAAGTAGAGAATGCTACAATATCACTCAAATGCAAATGCAAGTATGATAACTAATTAATTACAATCCAAGAAAAATATTGCATAGCAAGTACTTCAAGCTACCATACCAGTTAAAGTAGTCGATTTATTACAATTCTTTAACTTTGAAATGCTATTGTATCAAGGGAGAATGAGATGGTCCATGCTACAGCCCAATTAGAATCTTGTGAGAATGAAGATCCAATAACCGAACCTCCGCTATCAGGCGACCAAGTGATTGATCCAATGTTACTAACGATTAACATGACAAAGAAACCAGCAATGGTCAATATGGAGATCCTTGGAAGGAATCTCACCAATACAATTGTTGATGGTGGATTTGACGTGAACGTACTTCCAGAAGACACTTGGAAAAGTTTGGCAAGCCGACCATTTGGCTCCCAACTTTTCAATTGGCGGGTGCAAATCAACAAGGTATTGAGGTACTTGTTGGAGTTTTAATGGGACAAAAGGTAATATTGGAACCCAAGCATTTTTGTTGAACTTTGTGGTCATTTAATTAAGGAAGAAAGCATACAATGCATTGTTAGGTCGGGGTTGGCTGGTAGCAACCAAAGCCAATCACAACTAGAAAAAGAATACAATCGCATTGGGAACAAGGGTCGGAAATATGTAAATTGATTCAGAGAACCAAGTCATAAGTGACGAAGTAGTTTCCTCCAATTCATCAAAGTCGAACTCCAAAGGAGAATGGACAGAGAAGCATGATCTAGGTTTGATAGAGGTGAAAGATGAAGGGGTCCTAGAAATACAATCATGCTCAGGGGATGAAACAAATTCTCTCCATGACCCATTTCACTAGCAAATGGAGGACTATGAGGTATTTTCGTCGACTTGTAATTTTCTTGAAGCTATGACTCTCAATGAAGAGCAACCAATGAAAAATGATATTGAAAAATTAGACAATTTATGTGTGCCAAACGTAGTCCATGGTTGGCAAAAGACAACAATTGCAATAGAGGTACCCAACTTTGCAAAAGAATGCAAAATTACTAACGATATGTCTTCAAGTACATTAAAAAAGCCCAAAAACAAGGCTTGACTACATAAAAGGCCCAACTATATTAAAAACCCTGACTACATTAAAAGGTCCGACTATATCATACAACGAGAAAAGAACTCATTTGCATGGCAAGAAAAGAATTATGTCGTACAACAGCCTTATCACTTAGTGTGCATCGTACAAGCAACATTCCCTTACATAGTACGGCCAACATTCTCTTGCATTGTGCAACCATCATCCTCTCACATAGTACGACAATTATCTCACATAGTACAACAGCCCTCTCACATCGTACAACAATCCTCTCACACCATACAATAGTTCCCTCAATTCCTCTGCACTATACAGCAACATCATTTGGTGAATGTTGTACAACATATCTCATTCATACGACCAAGAGTAAGGTACATCGTACAGCAAGGAGAAGGGTGCGACTTTCTAACCATACGGCATTTGCAATCTCCTACATCGTACGGCCTTTGCAAACTTCTTGTTACCGTACGAACTTTGCAACTATTTACACCACACAACATTTGTCACTTCTTGCATCATACGACCTTGGTCATTCATTATGGTCCTCTTGCATATGAAATCTCTACATCGTACAACTAGCTCCTTCCTCTATTTGCATCATACAACCAATTAAGTCACACATTCATATTGTACAACAATGTAATTATTCAACTACATGGATATTGAATTCGTCAATCAATATAGTACAACCAAGGGAGGAGTATGATACTGCAATAGTATAGCTTGATTATACAGCCCTTCAATTGTCCTAACAAAAGTCTATCCTCGGGAGCCATTCTCAACAACAGTCTATTCTCAAGAGTTTCAGTGTGCAATCAGATAAGGTCCCTTGATTGGTTGGTTGGTTCGAAGCATTATTCACATCTTGGCATATGTTGGTTAAACACTCCAAAATCTCTATTTTTTGGCTTTGTTAGCATTGTTTCTTGCCTCCTAAAAAATCATGAAAATAGTGTGCACCATGAAGGTCTATGTGATTTTGAAGGTCTTAATTTGGGCTTGGTGGCAGGTGCTCCACCCTTCCTCTTGGCAACTATCGGTCTTTTAAATAGACTATGTATCATCAAGGAAGGGATATGATCTAGTCCAATCAACTTTGATCCTTGGTTGACCATCTTTAGTTCTTTTTTGTAATAATTTCATGTGCGAATAAAGATGTACTTTACTCTAGTATCCAGTATGCATTGTCATCTCTATTATTAATTCATATATTTATTTGATCAAATAAGAGCAGTAAACAAACCTCCAAAACAATTTGAAATAAAGTTGTGTACACAAGCCAATAGAAAAAAAAGGATTACACTAACAACAAAGAAATTATTATACAATTCAAAAATGACAAAGCCAATCAAAAAATAAATGATTTGAGAAAAGCAGTAATTTGGTTATTAAATTTTTGAAAAAAATAAAAGATGCTGCATAGAAGATATAGTATACATACTGACATGGATTATAAATCGTCATGGCAAGAATCAAAGTAAATGCATCAAGAGTCATTCTTAAATGAACATGCCAAGAAAAGAACTCAAACAAAAGAGACCTACCATAAGTTTCTTGTTATTCTTAGTTTTAGTGTACATCTGAATCTCAATTGCATACACCTCCAATAGTTGAGTGCCTTTTTTATGGTCATCTGACCCATCTGCTTTCTGACATGATCTATGAAGCTCCTTCAAAACCTACGAAAGATAAAAAAAAAAGCACAGATTAACTCATAAGTCACTCAACTACTTCCATTATTCATTCAAGCATCACTCAGCCATCCAATGCTAATGTAAATGGGCGAAGTGTGGAAAGGTAGATCAGGACAAAGTGCATTGACAACAATGGAGCGATGATGTCAGTACCTTATTCATTCGGCCATATTCTGCCCTGTCAAACCACAGTTTGCAAAGCTTGAGATTTGTTTTGAACCAAAGCCTCTGTAACACAAATCCATAACTTATTAAGAGGAAATAAATGGACTGCAGAAATAAATTTAAATGCAAAATAAAATTAGTTTATATTACCTCATTTTTTGCCTCTTCAAGTGCCTTCAATGTAGTTTGTAGAAAATCTTGTAGGAGATCCAGATTCTGACTAGCTGATCCAGAGATAAAATCCATAATATTGTTTATACACTTCTCACTGTAGTTTCTTGTTACCGCAGATTTGATATATGTTAACATTTCCCGATAAGCATCCATCATCTCTTTATAACTTCCCAAACGGTAATGAAGCTTAACTGTTTGTTTCAGAGCCTTAAATCCCCTGATTGTTTTTAAAGAGCGACATTATTTGATTGTTCTTCATCACAATAATGCATCTATAAATGAGATTAATTGTTAATCAGTGTTGATTATGTACTCCCTATCCCACTATTGTTTTCATAGCTCAATGCTAATTTCTGGGCATAAAATAAATTGCCCTTTAATATAGAAATTTAAAACAGAAAAAAAAAATTACCATTGATCTTTCTGAGGTTCCATTCTTACAACTTCAGCAAAGCCAGATAATGCAGCTTGAGGATCAGACTCTACCAAACCTACAATGCAGAAGATTCACAATTGAGATATCCTGCTTTGAAGAAGTGGTGCTTTAGGCAAACCAACATGCAATATTAATTTTTTTATACATAATTTTGTAATTTATAGAGAAACAACTCAGACACTAAGCCTCTGCTCTATGAATGATTTTAAGTAGTAGGAAAATGTAAATGGACTATTATGTCTATAGATGTCAAAATTTCAAGCAACTTCTGATCAAAAAATGCTTTATGGTAATTTTTTTTAATAATTATCATAATCTTTTAACTACAAAAAGACAGGAAAAGGAATAAATACCTAAAGGGAAAAAGCGTTATTTCAAAGATGTACACCACCACTGACTGGTGTAAATTTGAAACTGCTTTGATTGTGACTTTATCTTTAGCATCACGAATAGAGTGGAATGACCTTTTCTTGTCATGGTGCAGTCAATAGATGAAAATCCCATTTTAACTAAGCAATTCTAAAATGTAGGGTGGTGGAAAAATAAACACCATACAATGCTATCCTGAAACTCTCATAGCCAGAATCTTCCAATGGAAAGCTATTTTGAGCTGTCACCAGGATTAGACACATCTTTTTCCGAAAAAAAAAAGCTTCTAATACAAAGATGGTTAGAAGAAATTTCTTTGACAGACTGTTTGCATCAAATGTGGGAAATAAACCAAGCGAGCCTAAAGGACCACTCAAATAGCTAATATTGTTATTGTCAAGATCACAAGCTTTCCTAGACTGCTGAATATTCCACCTTATGTACATGAATGGTAAAACCTGTAAAAAATTTAACAAGATTCTTCTCACTGCATGAGAATAGTCAAGTGTGGTTCTTTAAGCATTACAAACTGCATCTGCAGATAGGGAAAAGGAATAAAACAAAAATTATTCTGGACAAGATGTGAAGCAACATTGCCAATAATTAGCTTTACAGCGTATTTAGCATCTAGACACTAGCCAAGGACCTAATAGCCACAAGATATGGGCTTTAAAAATGATAATGTTTCAATGTTCTATTGACCAGCCAAAAAGGTGAATATATACAATATATATGTAGTTATTTGTAACAACATGATGGAACCTCCTCCATGACTTCCTATGGGAAGTTTTATTATTACCACTTACAACTAAACTAACATACTAACTACAAGATGTAATATTTCCTGCATTCTTCACCTGGATTGAAACAAACACAGCAGCCTAAAGGTCTTGTATCACTTGATGAACTAGGACATACACTTAGTTCACCAAAGTAACAAAGATCATGGACTAGGACATACACTAGAATCCACGACTCACAATAACATCCATCCCCGATGGCATTGATACTTACCAACGTATACAACTATTCTTGTGAAGTGAAACACACACACTATTCACAAGTACTACAATTCTCTTGAGAATCAAGACACATATACTATCCACAACCACAACACTCCACTCATGAATTGAGACATGTTAATTATCCACAAGTACAAATGCAAATGGAGACACACTCTACTGTTTGCAAGACTTCTGTGATCAGAGACACACTCAACCAGTCACAGGTACAACATTTTAGGTGAATAGGAACATGCAACCATTCACCATTACATATGTGGGAGAAATCCCCCTCAATCTGAACAATGTATTCTGGCAGTGAGAGATGCTTTGACTTTTATAGTCCCCATTATCTTCAATGTCTGCTTCGTATCTGGCTTCCAACTTGCTTTTCTCATGTTGTGTGAGGCAGCAGGCTTCAAAAATAAATTACTCCAAAAATCAGCTTGAGACCAAGAATTAAATTCAAAGGTCCTATCTCCAGAAGGACCATGCAGAGAGCATGACATAAAATATACTTTGTAGATTCAGACGTGGGATCATTTTACAGAGCAAACATATATACACTTCACCAGCTTTACAATGCACCATCAAAATATATTGTTCTTCACCTTCAAAAATATAAGGATTAACATAACTATTTAAACCACCAAATAACTCCCTGTCTATACAATGTGAGATAAAACAGCAGATTGATTTGGAAAAAAGAAAACAATCCCACATGTCACTTGCTCCTTAAAAACTGAAATATTATGCATGCCAATGTTGATGGACACCAATTGTCCTTGCTGGACACCTGAGCTGATCAATACTTCATGTTTGCATATGCCTTAGAATGCAGACCAAATGATCTTCAATGGCATCAAATGATTATTCTGCTGCTTGCCGTTGGTGACTCAATGGTCTTCAATGGTTAACGGTGTCCAAATCACAGAAGTTTATGGTGCCCAGCTATTGGATTTCTTGGTGCCATGGATTGTTGTTTTGACCTGTGTGGCTCAAATTCTCTTTTCCATCTACAGCTGCATGAGAAACACAGCAACGTTACCTCCATGTGCTTCTGGATTTTGTTATCTTGTGCACAGCAAACAATGTTATTTCTCCACTTTGAATGGTGTTGAGCAATTTCTTATAATCTCCAGCATCAATTTGTATGATTAATCCGCATTTCAATTCAATTAAAATGCATGAGCACCCACATGCAATCCTTCTACAAGCTGCAGCTATGAAAATGGATATGCCAGCGCAATATTTTGCCCAAAAGGGTATTCAAATCTGCTCTCAAACTTAGAGATGGTAGCACAATTCTCCAGCAATCCCACTTTTAAAGTCTGGTTGCAATCTTCTCTCTCCAATCTTCAACTCACTTTCTTCAAGCACATTCTTCAATGGCTGGAGTTTGCTTTCACTTGCAACTACTCTAACATCCCAAGAGAAGAATGGATTCTCATTCACAGGACAAACATGCAATTGCTATTGCCCTTTTAGTAATCACCAGATCATCTTACCCACTCTGTTACCATGTCAGAAAAGGCAATGCTTCAATGTTCTATTGATCAACCAAAAAGGTGAATCTATACAAAATCCATGTAGTTATTTGTAACTACATGATGGAACCTACTCCATCTAACTTCCTACAGGAAGTTTTATTATAACCAACAACTAAACTAACATACTAACTATGATTTGTAAAATTTCCAACAATGAGTCCATTAAGTTCCATCAGCAAAAGAGATATACTTGTTAAACCGTTTTTATGTCTTCCCTTCATATTGACAATGTTCACCCTTGAATCTTCTTCCTATGGATTAATTCCAAACAGAATTTCAATATAGCAGACAAAAGTATTGCAGTACCACCTTTTTGTACATATCAATTGCAAAGGACAATCTTATTTGATGATACTTGGCTCCTTTAGTAACTGGTAAGTTATTGGCTTGCTATTAATTTTCCGGTAGATGGCAAGATATTAGATTTCTTAAAAAGGATCAACAAGAGGCTGTTATAGCATAGATTTTATTTTATCATTATATTACCCGGGCACTTATCAGCCATATCTATTTATGGACCAGATATGCATAGAAATGTCAACAAGAGTGAAGAAAACATTATAGTATAGTAAGATTTAAAGAAAGGACCAGAAAATTATTGGAAAGCATTGCAAGGGTTACAAAAGGTGTAAAAAGATAAGCCATGGCGCTGTAATATCATAGAAATATCCTCTAGATGGAGAATTTACAGGCTAAATTAATTTCTCGAATCTAACCTAAAAGAGAGGTAATATGAGATATCATTTTTGGATTTGCTGCATAGAGTATTTTATAATCAAGTCATTCATCCAAAGACCCATTTTTCAGAGTAGTGAGTCACAAGACCCTATCTCTCTGTATTTGAATGGTCCACTTGGCATTTAGTGCTTTTGGTGATGAAAGAGTGGTGAAAAGGTGGGATTGAAACTAGTAAAATGATCCTTAACATAGCTTTAATTTTTGACACTGATACCTTCACTTGGTAACTCAGACTTCCCAATTGCCACATTATGCAGATTTTGTGACTAGTTGTTGATGAATCGGATGTTTTAAATAATATTCTTGGGTGTAAAATCCTTTTAGTAGTATCAATTAAAGGGAGCATACTGGGTAATAAGATCAGTATACTGATGACCCGGATTCAAATTAGTGGGTGTGACAAAGGAGTTGGCTTTCAACAAATACTTGATGTGAGGGCCGTATAACAAGATAGCAGAATACTCCTTTAACTGAGACTCTAATAGTCTAAAGTGTAATGAGAGGACAACCCGGCCCCAAGTACTTAACAAGCTAATACTCTGCATCAATCAGTTCAAAGCCACATCTCATAAGAATGTACACCACAATGCATCTTTATATGTTCTCGATGTGAATTAAACTCTCAACAGTCATGAAGTGAATGGAACTTTCTAGAGACAATGGACCAAGACTCCCCTCATTAATCATCAACAGAACAGCCATTCACTGAAACGTTCCCAAAATACGTAAAATTTAATATCGATTATAGAGAATCTGACATTGCAGAAACAATATAATGCTTGATGCATAATAATAACCGTCGCCCTAAGTTCTAGGGCCTGTGATTGTTTCTATAAATGCCCATTTTTTACTAAAATATAAACAAAATTCATTTCCATGTTTTTTAAAAAACCAAAAAACCAAAAAATAAAGTAGAATCAGTTTGTTTGGTACCTTTAGAGTTGTAATACTGATTTTCAATGGCGACATCTTCTTCATCCGGATCCTCATCGGAGTACTCGAATCCATAATCCATTTCATCCATGTCTGAAACGACCCCCGTAAAAAAAATACTTATTGAATTTAGGGTTTTATTCATTCAAAATCCATTTAAAAGATTTTTGCACGTAGGGTTTCAAAGGCTTTCTCATTCACACTAACCACAACAGTTGAATTCTAAGACAGAAAGAACAGAAAAAAGTGGGCATTTGTAAACAGTACCTGACATTCTAAACAGCGGAGCAACAAAATAACCGAACAACAAATAATGAACAGATAGATGATATTTTGACAGGAATTCTTCTCTGTTACCGTTATTGCTGCTGCTTAGAAAACCTGCTTTTTATAACATCATTACTGTAAAAGAAATCTCAGGGAACCAGCACTTTAGAGTGCCCAAGCTCTGACTATAGCATCACATAATAAAATTAATTTATATTGGCACTTGCACATCCAAAGGGTGTAATGAATGCTTCTATGAGAAGAAACTCAAGGGAACTTCAATTTTTATTGTGTATTTTTTTTGGATTAAGACTATTTTTATAAAAAAATATATTATCAACTTTATTTTGATGTGATTGCAATATTAATTTTAATTGAATTAAAGTTGTATATAACATGATTAAAATTTAAAATGAAAAAGATTAATAAGGAATAAAATTTAATCATGATTAGTTAATATTATTATTTTTAATTAAATCATTAGAAGTCAAATAGGACACATACATTCACCAAATAAATGGACGTTTAGGATATAAAATCATGAAAACAAAGAATTGATTAGACTCTCGACTAGTTCTAAAATAATTTACAATGACTTAGTGCATTGAAATTACCATTAACACAATACAAAAAATTAAACCATATAAGATTCTTTTGTCTTCCCATCAATAATGATACATAGATCAAATCATATAAGATTTATTTTTCAACTTGTCTAAAAGCTTAAATTGAAAGAGGTGTATTATATAAAAACAAGGCAAAGAGGCAAGCTCCAGTATCCTCTTTTCAATAATCGAGCAAGTTGCAAATATGAGTGAGGGTATGTTTTTATTGTGAAAGTGTTAAGAAATTAGACTAATAAGAGTTCATCCCAACTCATATGTGTGTCCATTTTTTTTTAAAGATGATGGTGTTCCACAAACAATCATTATCATGCACTTCAACTATATCCCTAGTCAAATAATTCATGGGCACCTACATAGGAGGTGAATGGGATTTTATAATTTTAATTCATATTTCCTCCACCAATGCCTCTCTTTCATCATCATCACTCACAAACTTGTCATATTTAATCAAGAAATTTAGCTTCTCACTATTGCCTCTCACACTATGTAATCCAAGTACGCTTTCATCAAACCATGCTCCACCAAATCCTTCCTTGTCAGAACTCACCTCCACCTTTCTTCCATGAGTTAAAATACTTTATCAAAAAAATTAAACACATACAATACAAAGCACATCAAGACATAGGAAACCTACACTAGCATTAGTAAAATACTACAATTTTAAATAAAATATTTGTGATGTAAAAGATATTATAATCAAATCTAATAAGGAAAATACTACAAAGTAAACAATACTTTTCATGCACCATAAAAATTACAAATCAATTGGATTCAAGTATGTGAGAAAGATGACAAGAGTTGGGGTTTTCATAAGTATAAAACATCTTATTACATATTCTAATTACAATTTACAATTACTCAAATAAAATAAACCTTTGAACAAGATGCAATCTTCATTCCAATGAGAGTGAATCATGCAATGAATATGATATAAGCTTTTATAAACAACAAATTTAATTATCACATATTTTATCAAAGTTGTAAAGGTGCCTTTACCATGCCCACAATATATATCTTTCAATAAAAATATTAAATACCTAATTAAGATTTGAAATTATTTGGTTGATAGATTCCACTTTTTTTAAAAATCTAAGATATGTGGAAACAAGTCCTAAAACTTTCAAGTTGGTTGCATAAAAAATTATAATTATATATGATTCAATGGAATCAAAAAGGACTTCATAACATATTGTAAGTAAGCAAAGAATTATTTTTTTATAAGGTGGAAAAGTGAAACCCTAAGATGTGGCCTAGGATTTCAATTGGGTCTTTTCCACAATAGTGAGTGTCACTTATCATTAAATTCAAGATTGGCTAAGATATGAGATTGACTTGCAACTTGAAGGTGAGTCAATCAATCCTAGGATCTGAATTTAAGGATTTAGAAATAAATTTTGTATGAAATGCAATGATGCAAATAACCTATTATGATGCAATAACATATATGTGTGTGTATACATACATACATACATACATACATATATATATATATGTGTGTGTGTGTGTGTGTGTGTGTGTATATATATATATGTATGTGTGTGTATATATATATATATATGTATGTGTATATATATATGTATGT
>VDFB02106966.1:0-29738 GCA_007258455.2 Sequoia sempervirens
TTTACTATGTCATATTTGTAGATGACTTCTCTAGGAAAACCTGGATCTATTTCCTTAAGTGTAAAGAATCATTAGAAATCCTCAAAAGGTTCAAAGAGTTCAAAGCCCTCTCTGAAAATTTCTCCGGAAAGAAAATAAAAATCTTAAGAACAGACAATGGGAAAGAATACACCTCTGAGATTTTTAAGGAATTTTGCCTAGAAGCTGGAATTAAGAGGGAGTTCACAGTTGCCTACAATCCCCAGCAAAATGGGGTTGCTGAAAGGAAAAACAGAACCATTGTAGAAGCCGCTAAAGCAATGCTACTTGACCAAAACATTGATACTTCTTTTTGGGCAGAAGCATCTAGGACTGCTGTCTATATTCAAAATAGATGTCCTCATTCACATCTTGATAACAAAACTCCTGAAGAAGCCTTTACCGGTGTGAAACCTGACATGAGTCATTTTAGGATCTTTGGCTGTCCTGTCTATATCCATGTACCTAAAGAGAAGAGATCCAAACTAGAACCTTCCGGAAAGAAGGGGGTGTTTATGGGTTATAGTGAAAATTCCAAAGCGTACAGGATTTACATTCCCGGGCAGAATCAAATTGAGTTGAGTCGAGATGTCATCTTTGAAGAAGACATTGCATTCAAAAGGGCAAGAAGCTCCTCTGAGTTAGAAACCCTTTCTCCTAGAGTACCTGAGGTGGAACCTGATTCTGAAATTCAGAGGGAGCATTCTGAGGAAATGTCACTCGAACTTCCATCAAGTGAGAATCCAAATGATAATAAGAGACCACTTTGGGCCAGGAAGATGCTCAAAGAAGCTGAGGTTCATGCAGCACCCAAAGGAACGTTCAGGGAGAGTAAAAGACCCAAACATTTCTCTGGCTATGTTGCTCTAATAAACAACATCTTAAACTCAGAACCTGACTGTGTTTCAGAAGCCCTTCAACATCAAGCATGGAAAGATGCAATGACGGAGGAATATCAGTCCATTCTAAAGAATGATGTATGGGATGTAGTGCCTAGACCAAAAGGGAAATCTGTTGTCTCTTCCAAATGGCTCTTTAAAATCAAGCATGCTGCTGATGGCAGTATAGAAAAATATAAAGCACGTTTTGTGGCAAGAGGTTTTTCTCAAAAGGAAGGCATTGATTACGAAGAAACATTTGCACCTGTTGCCCGTTACACATCAGTGAGAGCAGTGTTAGCCATTGCAGCAGCTAAAGGTTGGAAGATCCATCAAATGGATGTGAAAACTGCCTTTCTGAATGGAACCATTGAAGAGGAAGTCTATCTGGAACAGCCTGAAGGTTTTGTGATATATAAACCTGACTCACATGTATGCAAACTGAAGAAAGCTCTTTATGGACTTAAACAGGCTCCCAGGGTCTGGTATGAAAGAATTGACAGCTACCTCTTGGGATTGGGATTCTCCAAGAATGAGGCCGACTCCAATCTCTACTTCAAGGTAATCAAAGGTGATATGCTAATAATTATTTTATATGTTGATGATCTGCTAATAACAGGAGAGGATCACCTCATTGCTCAAGGAAAGCAGGATCTAATCTCTGAATTTGACATGAAAGACTTGGGTATCCTACACTACTTCCTAGGTTTAGAAGTATGGCAGAAATCAGAAGGCATTATACTAAACCAAGGGAAGTATACTATAGACATTCTGAAAAGATTTGGAATGTTGGATTGTAGACCGATGTCTACACCTATGGAAACCAACCTTCACAAATTAAAAGAAGCAGCAGTAGAATCCAAGTGTGCAGATCCAACCCTTTACAAACAAATGATTGGATCCTTGATGTATCTGGTTAACACCAGACCTGATATTTGCTATGCAGTGAATGTTCTTAGCCAGTTCATGTGTGAGCCAAAGGAAATTCACTTAATGGCTGTGAAACATATTTTGAGATATCTTCAAGGCACTATTGGATATGGTCTTCTTACAAAATGTTCACTAGATCTTCATGGAATTTACTCCCAGTTCAGATTGAAACGGAAGTGTAACCGTCGAAAAACACATCGAGGATGTTGCTTGAGTTTGGAATCGGCTATGATCTCTGGTTGCAACAATCTTGATTACCTGAGCTCAACCTGAGAAGCTGAACCCATTTACACAGCCTCAATGGGAGCAAGAAGCGGTTTAACCGTAAATTGTAATGGGACTCTTTGGTGGTATATGGATCAACAATTATTCATTGTGATAATCAAGGATTTACATCAAACTCTCACGTAAATCCTGTCTTTCATGTGATAGATGAAGCACATTGAGATTCCCTATGTTACGACCCAATTCAGCGTAAATTAAAAACTTTCCAATTTTCACTTAAAACATGTAAAAGTAACATATAACAAAGGTAATACAATAAATTTCTTCCTTTCTTTATTGATAAACATGTACAAGTTACAATATGTTTCCTGCAATTTCATTTCATTGCAAATACTCGTCGAGTTAAGAAAGGAATAGGTTACATACATAGCTTCGGTAAGCTTTACAAATAAGTAAAGAAGGTCAATCAGTCCTTTCAAATCTTGGTACATCGGCCGCTTGCTGTGGAGGAGAAACATCACTCGGGCGCTTTTCCGCCAACCACGGACTTATAATGCGGTCCCCCGCACGATCATTTTACAATGAACGGCCCTCCCTTCGAAGAAGAGATTGGTGGGGTATCCTTTAACGATTACCAACTGAGCATAGTGTTGTGTCCTACTCAACTAGAACCTTGCTATTTCACAATCTCGATCTAGTACTCGGATCACAATGAACTAACAGTGTAGTCTCAACTATCTCACATCTAGGTGGATGTTGTACCTTCCACTACTTTGGCCAAAGTATTCTCATTCAGTACTTCAAATGAAGGTCATCTATCATAAACACTACTCAGGGCCGATTTGACTTAAGGCTTCCTTACTCTACGCATAGGTTTGTCCTTCAATGGGTGAATCCGTCATCCCAGACATCCTACAATCATACGAACCTACTAGAAATGAAAACAGTGTTCAAGAGTCTTGTTCCAATTCCTCCTAACTAGGAATTCTTTATCCTAGGAGTACTAAACTTATCTCAGTTATCCTAATAACTTAAGCTAAAAGACTTCACTTGATTCTGCCATCATTTCGATCCTAGTAGATAAATATTACGTCTACGTATTCTCCATATATGGAGATCATACACAACATGCAATAACCATTCAAAATGCAAATAAACCCTTCCCTTTTATCTTTTCCATTATTTCGTTTTTAATGCAAGAGAAATAATCTAATCCCTTAAGCACTTTATCCAAATAATCCCTTTTTCACAATTTCCCCTATTCATTGAATCCTTTACACATTTTCTCCTTTATTGCATTGCTTTTATTCATCGAATTGGTTCTTTCCTATTAAAGCTAATAGAAAGCAACGATCACAAGACGCAAAATAAACAACACTTAACAAAGGTTATATAATAGGAAGATTCATGCCTAATTTTAAAGCTTCTCCTTCCAGACTTGCTCTTTTAAATTCTTCTTCAAATAAGCCTCCGTAGTTTCAGCTAAATATGGCTTCTTTTATGGAAGTATTTCTCTCTATAGAGAACTCCTATATCTCTGTCTCACAGACGTGTTTCCACCACTCAATTCCTACTCAGCTATACAAATATCTCACTCTGAACTAAATATGATTCAATCACTGTAACTGGTAATTGCTGGTAATAATGCACTGAATTTATCAAACTAAACAATATAGGAAACTTAAGCAGTATAATGTAATGGATATGGAATAAAATAGTAAACTCAGATTGCTCCCAAGATGTGTTCACAATGAATGGAAGGGCGTCATTATATAGGGCCCGAAATACAACGGATTCCCAGTTATGTAGGCATGCCAAATGACAACACAGTAATCAGAAACAGTCAAAAGACATTTGGCGGATTATTTAACCCTAAGTCATCAAACATGAAGGTGATTCGACCTCCATTTTTGACAGCAGCAAAGCTTATTTCAATTTGAATTCGTTCAGTTTGTTAAAACGTGACAGCGCTTGTTCTCACGCGTTTTTTCAGCTAGGTTATTTGCCAAGTTTTATTGAAGACTTTTTCCTTGCTCTAATGGCGTCCAGATTTCATTTTATTCACCAAGCAAGAGATAAATCGGCCATTTTCAACTGTCCGGCCCTAGTCGCGCGAATTTCCTGCGCGTTTTTCATTTTACCTTCTGCATTTTCCTGTTTTTCTTCTTTATTTCGCTTTGATAAAACTTTAATATTTTAATAGATTTTTCAAAGTAAATATGGCGCATATATGCAGGCTCATATTTGAAGATTAACACTTCAAAGAATACATTCTAGAAAAATTCGCGTTTTCTTATCAATTCGTGATTTTTATGAAATCCGCGATTTTTAATTTCTTCCCAAATTTGGCATTCGTGCTTTACAATGTTTTACTTTTATTTCATTTGATTTTGACTAATCTTTTATTTAAATATATTTGTTTATTATATTAAAATACTTACATAATATAGTTTATGCATAATTATTTAAATTATCAATTTAAATAATATTGTATACATTTTAAACTATATTATATTAATATTTTAATATAATATTAAATATATTGAAATACTTAACATTATATTAATACATATATATTCATTTATATTATACATTAAACATGTAAATTAATATATATGTATTCGTATAATTTCAGAGACAAGATATCATTATAATATCAAATTCATTTATCTTGTTAGCCGTGGGTATGTATACTTGTATATATATCTGTATATATACTACATGTATAAGTATCCATAAATACATTTATATCGACACATACGTATGGCATATCCATTTGCTTAATACGTTTGTATTGACATGAATGTACTTATGGGTACTTGTACATATCGTATTCGTATGTACAAATACACATATCCACCTCTAACCAGAACTTATCAGTTATAAGGTTATATTGGCATGCATCACTTGTTTACACATTCAGAAGAAGACACGACTCCTAATGATACGAGACAAGCCTACGGATGACTTACCTTTAACCAGAAACAATGACTTAGCTTACTCAGTTCTAAGGCTTGTGTGTGTATGTTCAGTTGGTATCCATTACTGTTTACCCGACCAAGTTCCTCCCCGAATGATGTCTCTCCTCTGTCCGGAGGTACAGTCTTCGTACCTGCACATCACGACATGATACCGGCAATCATATGCTCATAACAAGGTAAAAACATCTCACAAGTTAGATTAACATTATTCCATAACTGTATGAAACATTTAATCAAAACTAAATCATTTAGAAGTAACATTCAAACGAAACCATCATTTAAACAGGACTCATTAAATAACGAGATCATTCATGTTTTATTCATCATCAAGATTCAAACATTACATTCAATTGCCCTATACAATAGTAGCTATAATATCGGGATGTAACACCCTATCATTATGTAAGAGATATGGTGGAAAAGAAAGTAATTCAGTTGGAGTATATTAGTACAAATGATCAAACTGCGGACATTCTCACCAAGCCTCTCTCCCGAATCAAGATGGAGCACTTCAAGAAGAAACTTGGTATGGTTGAAATGTAATTTGTTATTTATGTTTGAAATACAAATTGTTTATAAATTGTACTAATATATATAAAGATGTTTAATGTGTAAACTCTTTTGTCATGTGTGTGACTCCATGACTTTATGGGCCTACTTTTCTTGTATGCATTATTGAAAGGTGACGATCTTTCTAATAATGTACACTTGTAATTGACATTGTAAAGTGACGACTCTACAATGATCAAACTATCATGGTAGATATCATGTGACTTGATATTATGGACATGTCATGATAGTGTCTCTTATTGATATCATGGGACTTGATATCATTTGTAGATCATTATGATCCTTAAAGAGATAATCATGGTGGATATTTATATCCATGGATATGCCATGAATTATGGTAGACATCATGTGACTTGATGTCAGTGCACATACCATAATAAGATATGATATGAAGAATGCCATGTGACTTGACAATATTGAGAAATCATATTATGTCTTAGATATCACGTGTTTAGGTGATATCTCTAGTTATTCAATTTGATACATCTTCCCTAGCTAAGAGGGAGTGTTATTGAAAGATAGCGTCGGTCAGATCTGGAAAAACGATTGCTGCAAGCAACATCGTATTTCTTACCTGATTGATTTTATCGTTATTTCTGAACATTATATCATTCAAGTTTATGAGTATAAAATGCGAATCATATTTTGTATTCTAAATCGATATTTATAGTGTCATTCGCTGGTTAGTGTATATGTGTTATGCTAACGCATTGTTAACTATGTGTTAACACGCACTCTAAAGAGCACGTCCCATGAGTGGACGTGTCTCCACTCTTGGAGACACGT
This sequence comes from Sequoia sempervirens, assembly GCA_007258455.2. Lineage (NCBI taxonomy): Eukaryota > Viridiplantae > Streptophyta > Pinopsida > Cupressales > Cupressaceae > Sequoia > Sequoia sempervirens. The sequence continues at coordinate 6,389 of VDFB02106966.1, forward strand.
CCTCTCATGAGACGTGTCTCTTAGAGGCCTGATTTCCTAAACATATATATAGCGAATCCTTCAATGATATGCAGATATAGAAATTGAATAATGTTCTGCATTCAGCACATTAACTTTTATTAAATCTGAAAGTCGAAATTCTGAGTATTTTCTGAAGTCGAAAATCTGTGTCTGAGTTTTGTAGAGTTCTGAGTCTGAGAACACTGGTAGTACCCTTAATCTCTCTTCTTGCCATTAGATTTGTATACATTTACAATAATAAATACCTCTCTTTTGAAAGGTGTCCTTTAGTAATCGTTGATTTTTATGAGTTCATTAATCGTTGCCTTGTTAATATTTTATCGTTGCTTTTCCTATTCTTCCCTTTTATTATGGGATCTCTGCCTTTATTTTGCTTGCTGCCTATATATTATTTTATGTTTATATATTCAATATATTATATGATTGTTATTTTGCTATTATACTTATAATTTAAATATATTTATTTTTATATTAGTTTTATATGTATATAATATTGAATTGTTAATATTTGTTTTTATATTTTTAATATCTATATTGTTATTTATTTTATCTATTAATTTATTTGTATTTCAAATTTCGGGGTCATGACAATATGCTTAAAATTTGATGTAAAGATCCAACTTTTGGACTGTAGTAGCACATTATTCCATGATGCAGATGGACAGGAGACACAACATTGGGATATCTATAATCCAATTTTAAAATGCAAGAGTATAATCATATGGACGTTGATGCAATGCTGTCAGAGAAGAAACAGTCACTCTATATTTTTTTTTAACTATGTTCACACCATTAGTCTGCCCTCTGTCGATATAATTCTTCGATGGGTGTTACACTTCAAAAGATGGTAGACCGCAATTACAAATTAGTTTGAACTTTGGGTGAAGTTATTCAAGTATACCATTATATTTGTGCTCTTCCAAGTTCTTACCTAGTCTTAATCAGTGCTTAGATAGGAGCCATGACATTTCTGTATTTATACTTTCCAAGTTCCAACATTATTTTGTCTTCCAAAATTTTAATAAATGTAATATTTAGATTCACAGATATCTTTTTTGTTTATTAGTTGTTACAGATTATAAATTACTACTTATGACATTATATGTTAAGATGCAGCTGCAAACCTTTCATCTGTTCATTTGCAAGAACTGTTTCAATTCTAAGAAACAAAGAATGAATAGCTGGATAGCTGGAAATAAGATATGATTCGTATCATAAATGAATAACCATAGTTATATTTGTAGCATGTTAGATGCTTATTTATGATACTTGAAATTTTGGAAGATTATTTTCTTATTTAGTTTCTGTTCAATGTTCTTGTAGGTTTACAGACTTTATCAATTGAATAGAGCTGCCCACCTAGTAACATCCTTGATATTTTCGATTAAAGCTTCAGAGACTGCAGTGCAGACATTGGCAATAAAATCATTGCAAACACTAAATGATGTTATTCAAGTTCTTGGAATTTTTTGCATTTGGTCTTTGGCAGATTTTCTGATGAAGCTTGTTCCATCTCATCCAGAGCCCTCTGCTTGAATTCATCATATAACTTTAGTAGCAATGAGTGTTTTAACATCTAGGTATAAATATCCTATACATATATTGTATACCTCTAGTGGTAAAACATTTCCATCTTGAATTTCAGGAATAGAAGCAACTAAGTGAAGATTTGAAATGTAGATTGCTCTTACCACCTATTGGTCATTATATTGTATGCATAACCTTGTCAAAAGATAGAAAATTAACCTAAACCATCCACTAGTTGAGGAATATAAGAAGATGAATTGGTAAAAAGTACTTGACCACCAGAGTTTGATGTTCAAATCTGAAAACGAAGTCTGTATATAAGAATAAATTGACAGTTGTAAAAAGACATGTATGATTAACATAGAATTGTTAAAAAATGCCGAGTCATCTGAGTGTGATGTCCCCAGATTATTTTCTCTCTTTGGTTGCTTGCATACATGTCCTGTAGATTGTTAATGGACTCTAGTAAAATAATCAGTGCTAGGGTTTACTTCTGATTGCACTAATTTATAGCTGGAATTGAAACAATTAACAGTACTGCACTTGGGTTTACAGATGGAAATGAAATAATAACAGTACTGCTTGTAATCAGATTTTTGAATCAATGAATAATTGTTAAACTTGCATGTTTGACATCATTTATTTTACAAACCCATAGACAGCAAGACTTATAATTTTATTCTGGCTTACAATCAGGTAAAATTCACGAGAACTTACAAGAAACCCTTGTGAGATAGATAGGAATTTATCATTTGATACGACCTGTTTGCTGTCCTGTACTCAGATCTGGCTATCCTGACCTGATCTGGGCGATCAGGGTCAGATCTGGTCGATCACCCAAGTGTCTGCAGTAGCAATGTATAGAGGCACCTGTTACAGCCTGGTGACCAGCAGTGACCTTCCTGGATGGTGGGTGGTCTGCAGAAGTGTCTGCTGTTCAATTGCAGATGAAACAGAGTGATCCGGGTGTTCTTAAAGTTTGCAACAAGTTATCCCTAGCATTCTGTAGCAAATGATGGTGGTCAGCCTCCAGATCTGGGTGAAATTCTTGGAAATCTGCCTGGTGTTGGTTGAAAGTGACTTGCTTCCAGTGGCGCCTGGATGAAAGTTAATGTAACCAGCTTCAAATCCTGAAAATATCCAATTATTACCTCTGATCAGCATACTGTAACAATTACCGGAATGATTAAGCATGAGGAAAGGGTTTCTGTGATGTCCTTTACCCAACCTTGCCCTAGAACTCACTTGTTTGCCCTAGAATTCGCTTGTTGATTAGGATTAGGGTTTCTTTCGTCCAAATGAATGTTCTCCTAATTCCATAACTTTATATTGGAATCCTGTATTCATCATATTGACAACATATCTGTTAGCATTAATATCTAGATATCCAAAAATAAGACATAATCATAATGCAATTATGCAGACATAATCATACTTACAGATTGAAGTCATAAGAGTCACTCAGCCCATCAGGAGAGGAGAATCTCTAAGGGGCCAACGGTTTACCACCTCCTATTGCCCAACCCTCGCTTCGGGCCAGTGGGGCAAAATTTTGCCCAACCCTTGCTCGGGCCTGTGGGGCTGAATCTAAGGTGGGACCCTCACCCCTCCATGACCCAACCCTTGCTTCGAGCCGGTGGGGCAGAATGCCCAACCCTTGCTTTGGGCCAGTGGGGCGGAACCTGGGTGAGGTATTTAGACAAACCACTTAAGTCATGGCTCAGCTCTCTTGGTGGGATTACAATAAAAAATGCAGACAGTTCTATACAATTTTCAGGTATGCAATCATGATTGATATGCTTGCAATTTCACTTAGTATGTTCTGAAGATTCCAACATGAGTATATAATTCAGTATGATAATATATCAGAGTGCAAAGTCAATATAACCAGATTCGTATCCATTGATCATCCACCATATTCTATAGATTAATGCAGTCCTACCATTTAGTTTAGTTCAATAAATGCACACAATATCAATGAGTCCTAGCATGAGAGTTCTTTAAAGTGCAGAAATGAATCAATTAGTATCCATGCCTATATGCTCATTATAATCTCTGATCAATGCAGTCTACAGTAAATTAGTTTCGAACTATTTGTTATTTGCAAACCCAGACATCAGTCACAAGTTATAGGTCAGTCATCAATAGAACCAGTTCTGGTAGAAGAGACAATTGCAGTCTATAAACATTCCAGGACTACACAGTCCGCCCCGATTTAATATCCAATATCGATTGCTATGAATCTATTTTCCCAATTTAATATCCAATATCATCATTTCAGATTTGGAAACTACATACTAAAGCTAGTGAGCAATCTCACAGATTGGGTCATTCAAGGGTCAGTCATGGCATGGAAGCAAACAGAAGCAGGCCTTATTCCTAAGTCATTTACACATCAGGTAGGATAATTAAAGGTAGTCAATGACTCAATTGTATTTATTAAACAGATCACGAGGTGTAGACAATAATGCTTATAAGAATCGTATGATCAGTCTTCTATTACTACATGATTTACAAGTTCTATATCATGGAGTTCTAGATATTAATTACTAAGTGAATTACTTCACCTGTTCGGCTATGTCTTCCCCGTCTCCTAATGCCTTACTTGTCTTCCAGTTCTTCACACGGTTATGGCAGTCTCTATAATATTTCCTTTGGTGTACTTAACCTGTAATTATGCACACTGCTTTTTCCAACCTATATATTTCTACCATTCTATGATCCCCTCTGCTCTTCTCTTCTAATTAACTCTTATATATTTTTGATCAAGGATACCCCTACTGGAAAGGTGATGACTTTTCCTTATCTCAAAACTAATTGCACCCCTTGGTTAAGCCTAATCGTTGTCAAGAAAGGCATCGATGTCTTTTAATTATCTTTCCCTTTAAGACCTTAACTAGTGATTTATGCCTTGACTGCATGATTGCTTTTCCAACAGGACGGCGCTTATAAACCAGTGCATTCGAAGTAGGCTAAATTCATCGGGCTGCCTATAGGTATGTGAACCGTAGGTATGAATACTGGTGTCTTCCAGACATGCTATGTATTGTGGACGGCTTGCAATGAGACATTCATTTTGCGTAATGTTACCCGTCTTAAGCTAGCCATGTAATCCAACGTCTTGTGAAGAGAAAATTGTACAAGACATTCGATATCTATTTGGAGCATAGGTTAGCAGCTAGCGTAAACATATTTGAAATATGTTAAATAGGGAGGGGTCGGGCAAAAAGTGAGTTTCACGGTTGTGGATAACCAGCGGATATTTCAATGCTGAGTGTTATCGAGTTATGAATATTTCAGTGTTGGATCATCAGATATAACCTATACATCGACAGAGATTTTAATGTGATGATTCTCAGGGTTGACGAATTCAAAATTTATGGACCATCGCTATTAGCATGGAACTTCCAATTAAAAGAAGGATCGAATAAATGTTTGAGAGATATTTGGAATGCGTTACTGAGTTTGATGTTTCCCGATGCTTAGATTGGCGGACTATTCCCTTGGTAATTATGGATGTCTGAGGAATTAAGCACGATTATCATGCCGCTGTTGAAGGATAGCAGATGGCCGAAGCCAGTATGAGTATCGGGCATTACAAATTTTATTGGTTCACACAGGAACTCGAATGCCCCGTATAGAATATTACGTGCCTTTGTTTATAATGAAACAATTTGTCTTTGATACTTATAGTAACATTATATGTTGTATGTTTATAGTTTATCTCCTGGTGGCGTTTCTTTAATACAATATTAGTTGTTCTATATATAGTTATAATATAATAATAAGATGGGAGTTATTTATATTTATAATGGCATTTAATTGTCAATATTGTGATTATGGTAGTTATATATTATTTATTTATTATAATGATTATAATATCGAGTTTGGTAATTACAATTAATATTTATACCTTTTATTTGACTACTATAATTATAATATTATTGGTGATAATTATAATTATAACGATTTTTAAATTGCAGTCTTTTATATTTATATTTTGATATCGATTTCGTGTTCCCATACTTAGTATTTTGGCACTATGGTTTTGGGGACATAACAGTTTCTGTCTGAACCTCAAAAGTGCCTTAAAAGTGTTTTCATCCTTGCTGGCCTCAAACACTGTGATTCAAATTGTGAACCGGAAAGTATAAAAAATCAGATCCTATAATAAACACCCTTAATTTTATTTTTTTTAAATTCTCCCCAACTGAAAATGAGTTACAATACAATGTCTTTTCCACTTTCTGATCACCCAGTTCTTGGGATGGGAAAGATGAGAGCATAAGATGTATAGGACCACACAACTTTCTAGAATGCAACAACTTTGAAGGAAACACACTGGGCAGCAAGTCAACCAATCCCATTTCTTCAATGGAGTGTGATATGCAACAATTGAAAAGAAAGCATATTTCTTCACTTTTTCAGTGGAGTATGTAGTTACAATAAGCATTGACACTTCCACTTATCTAGTAGTGAGTGCAATTACAATTCCTCCACTTATTTAGTGGGATGAACAAATAACACTTCCACTTATTTAGTGGGATGAACAAATTCAATACTTCTACTTATTCAGTGGGGTGGGTAAATATATTAAAGAACTTGACAAAGTCACTGGTGGTACAACCATTTAGGGTATTACATAATTATATCAAATGCATTACAACTCAACATAATTGTTGCAAGAACCCATAATTAGCTGAATAATCATAGATGACCAATGTAATCAAAATACCCAGTCAAAGATATACCTCTGATAGTTGGTATTAGTGGCTGATATAGGCTTGATGAAACTTTGCTCTATTGGAAACACTACTCAACAGGTCTGAAACACATTGAAATCAGTATCCAAAAGACATGTCAACACCATCAACCACCCAACGTAGTTTTTACTGATCTTTGTGATTGTTGTGCAACACTAAAGTGTCACTGGTAGCCATATCATAACAACAAGATAAACATCTAGAAACTTATCACCAACATTTATAGTTCACTCAACAATACCCTTAAACAAAAATACTCCATAAGAACACTCCAAATTGACCCAAAATGACCATTAAATTGATTAATAGTTTGGAAATGGACAACCAATCTTATGCAGGTCTGATACAACATAAAATTGTTGGTACATGGATAAATGCATTAGAAAACTCATCATTTCTTGCTAGTTCACCTGGGAATCATGAGACTTCATATAATAAACCCTTGGTGCCTCCAACACAAGAAGAAAGAACCCCCAAAAGTCAGCGCTTCACTCCAAGGTTGTTACGCCCCTATGCAAAGTGTTATGACCTAGGTAATTAGTGCAACCCCCCCTTAAAACTCCATAACTTCATTGCCCAGTATAATGTTCCACCCTAGTTTGACTTTTGGTTTTCACGACTTGCTCGATTATGTCAGTTTGACACATGGGACATTTTGTCAAACAAGTAACATACTAACTGAACTAGATACCTTTCAATGATTATGGGTGAAGCAAAGCTCGTATATTCAACTAAATAAATGTACAATCCCATATATTGTGTTGTTTTCACATGTCCCTTCTCAAACGACAGCCTTCACGGTGGCCGGATTTGGCCTTTTAAAACCCGAGAAGGCTAATTGGGAGGAGGTAAAAGTGGGAGTTTCCTATTTTGAGGAGGTCGTTGCTCACAGATGGTGAATTCAATGGCTGGATCCTTTCTGGGTTTTCTGGAGATAACGCAGTGGTATGTCCATCTCGCATTCGTAATTTTTGGAATTTACTATTTTTAGTAAATTCTATTTTTGGCAGCTTTCCAGTTGAGTTCAGCTTGGTTGACTTCCTGCTTCAGTTTGGTCAGATGTTTTGCTCAGTATTGGCTTCAAGGCACATTCAGAGGGATAAGTTAAGTCATTTAATTGAAAAGTCACGTTTTAAATATTATATTTTAACGTTGACCCCTTGGCTTAGATCAATGACTTAATGTTGTTTTTAAAAAGTGGTCTTTGAGGGTGGCGCCCTCATTAAAAGATTATTTTAATTATTCCCAAAGTCAAAGAAAGGTTATGAAGGGCGCATTTATCAAAGTATGATATTTATTTAAAATATCAAATCTTAAGCCTTGAAGGAAAAGTACGCCATCCTTGAGGAGATTAGGGTTTTGACCTAAAAGTGGATTTTAGGGTTTTGAGAAGTCAACTGGAGAATTATAAAAAGGAGTCTTGGAGCATCATTTCACATCTTTGGTCGACTATACTGTTATGCTGCCGGATTGGCTCTGGAACTGCTTCGAGGAATGAAGGCCTCCTAGCTTGGGCATCGCTTCGTGTTTGCAAGACAACATCTAGTGGTGATTCAGTAATTGTGAGTTGCATTTAGTTTGTGCTTTGTTCTCAGCTCATTGCATAGTTAGATTCGAATTGGCATTTAGTAGTTTCAGCATATTGCATTGTTTCTAGACAGCAGATTTCATGTTTTACTCATATCTCAAAAAGACAAAAAATATAGTTCTGGGTATCATTCTATTCTCTTTGTTAGACCTAGGCGCCTTAGTTTCCAAGTTTGTGGATTTTTTAGTGAATGCATTAATTTTTAAAAGGAGGTCGACTTTCTCAGCTGGGCCGTACCATTTACTTGCCTTGGAATTTGTGCATTAATCATTAAAGGCACTTTGAGTCTGTTTCATGATATTAGTTTGAGCGCCATCATGCTAGGATTGTTGTGCAACAGAAATCACGTCATTTGAGCAAGTTACTAGGGATTTATGAGCATTTGAATAGTTCCATAGACTGCTGTTATTTCTTTTAATGAGCAGATTTGTAACAGAAAACAGAAAACAATATCTTGATCCTTGAAAGCATTTTGGTTTAGTATTCCTATCCAAGATATAAGTGCTTCTCTGTGATGTAATGCTAATCCTTTAATTTCACAAGATATTGGAAGGCGAATTCTTATTATTTTGTACAAACTGACAGTAGTACTGGCAGTCTTTCTTTCTTGTTCAAATCTGGTTGTAACTCTCAATTTCAATTAAGTTATTGTAATAGTTATAGCTCCGCCCTATGGTAGCTACTTTCCCATCCTGGGTCAGCAAGCACATTTTGGGTGTCGAGTATTTCCAGTTTCAGCATTTATTTCAAGCATTGAATTCTATAATCACTCCGTCATATGGTCGCCCCTCACTCCGCATTGGATTGGGTAGCACATACTTGACGTTGAGTTCCTTTCTGTATTTAGAGTAGAAGACTCTCGACCAATGCTCGCCATCATCGAGCCATTTTGGTTAGAGTTGCTTTTCTTTTGCGTGGTTTATCATCTAACCTTAGCGGGTGCACCTTTGCTTTGTAATTTGTAATGTTAATTGAAAAACAAAAATTGGCTCGAATATTCCAAAGCTCGTATATTCAACTAAATAAATGTACAATCCCATATATTGTGTTGTTTTCAGTCTAGAAGACCATTCATTACATTCAAATTAAGCATAGTATCAACAACACTAACAATTCTTGAGCATTAATTGATAACAATAGCCGTACACCAAAGTACTGAAGCAAGATATCAATCTAAACTGAATATTTATTATAGTCTGAACGTAACATTAGCAGATTATTGAGATGGATTGTATTATTTTCTGACCTTAACAGTGCCAATGGCTGTCAACAGTAGTGCCCATCCAACTCTTTAATCGCCTCCCTTCATATGACAACTTGTTGTTCTATATGGCAGCCACCAACCTTTCCAACCTCCACCACAGGCTTAAATGAGTTATGTCCACTAAACAACAATTTCAGATCCTTGCCTGGTAATACAAGAAGTGTTCCAATGCTCATGCCCAATAGATGTAATACACTAGCATACAGTCATTGACATTGCTCACACCCAAAATTTGGAGTGACAACTTGTTGGATTATGGAGGCGCCAATATTTAACAACACATGCCAAAGTTCATTCTCTCACAAATTGTAATATCCCCAAATAGGATACTAAAAATAAACAATAATTTTCAAAAAACTAGGGCACAAAACTAATAACAAATTTCTTCACAAACTAGGGCATAAATCTGAATTTTATTTGCATTAAAGTAGCTCCAAACAAACTCAGAAATTCTGATCAGATTTAATAGAAAATTTTGAATATTACTATGCTAAAAAAAATGACATTTCAAACCCTTATAACAACCCAAAAAATTTCAGAATTACATATCATACTTTTCCATAAAGTAAACATGCAAATTTCATATAAAAAATGTTCCAAATTTGGGTTGGAATATTTTCTAACCCTAGCCGCCCCTCCAAAAGTGATGTTGGGCGCTCAAAATGACTATCTTTAGGTTTGAAATTGTTGTCCTTCAACCGTCGTCTTCAAAAAAACTAGAAATGAATGATTTGCAGTAGTGAACACCTTCATATCTGAATAACCAACATTGATAACCTTGTGATTTTGGCCTCCGAACCAAAAATGTTGCAGCCTTTAATAAACAATGTGCTAGGGTTTCACAAATTGAAGTTCTTCCACCAAAACACACTTTTTTGACTAGGGAGAGCCCGTATGTCTCACTGAAACTAGGGATACTCAAGGGTTTCAATCCTCAAGCCAAGTTGCAGCAACAATAAGTAGAAAACTTAATCTCACAATGTCCAAATGTCTTGGCTTCACCTCCTTTTAAAGGCTTAGTTGAAACTTCTAAAAGAATCCAAATGTAACCACCTCTAGCTTCTAGAAGAGCACTTTATTAAATAAAGTGATGGTATAACATTTAATAAAGTGACTTATAATATTTTATTATTTTTTATTTGTCACTTTAAGTACATGAAAAGGGGACAACTTAAGTCCCTTGGCTAGGCATCACTTTGAGTTGCCTAAAAAGACATGCCTAACATAAAATAACTTAAGTCCCCTTAAAATAACTTAAGTTCACTAAAGTTGCATCAAAAGACATACACTCAACTTAAAATTAGAATTAAGAACAAGCCAAGGATTTCATTTCTTACCCAATAATGCTCTACGCCGTCTTCCTCTTGGGTAAACCAAGGAAAGAACAACCAATTTGCTACTAATCATCTTGATTTGAGTTGGGGACATCACAGTCCTCCCCACCTAAAGGATTCTTGTCCTCAAGCATTTGAAGGTTTGGATGCTTAAGAATCTCCTCTCCTTCCCATGTTGCATCCTCCAAAGACAAGCTTTTCCATTTGATAAGATATTCAGAAATTACCTTATTCTTTAACCTTTTTCTCCCTTGCAAAATTGTTTCTGGAATAAGTATCAATTTACCCTCTTCAGATGCATGGGAGGCAATTCCGCAGAAGGTGTCACATGTTGTCCAAGTGCCTTTTTGAGACATGGCACATAGAATACATTGTGCATCTTGCTTGTAGATGGCAGCTCTAGCTCATATGCTACTTCACCAATTCTCTTGGATACCTTGAAAGGCCCATAAAATTTGGGTTTAAGCTTTTCCACCCCACTTACCTTCAAGGAAGATTGCTTATAAGGTTGAAGACACATAAATACCAAGTCTCCCACCTCAAAAGACCTCTCAACTCGATGGCAATCAACATATTTCTTCTGTTGTTCCTGTGCAATCTAAATATTCTCCTTATTTCTCATGGATATAAATGCAATTATTCTCAACATGTAATCAACAAACTCACCATCACATATCTTAATCTTTGCAGAAGACCACTGCGCTACTTTGATTATCATGTTCCCCAAATCTTCATAAGGATGATGACTCATGATTGGAAGTGAAAACATCATGCAACATGTAAAACCATCTACCTTATCATGCACAAAATAAACCTCCATCCTTTTTGTTGACGCTACCCTTGGAGCACCATCTGCTAAAGCTCTCAATACAACCTTCTTCCCAACCATCGTGAACTCCAACTCCGCATAAGAAGTACTTTAGAAATGTAAGCATTATGCAAGGATAACTCAATGTAGCACAATCTCCATCATGACAATAAGCCTTAGCTGAAATCAAAACATTACGTTCCATGTGTCATTCTAGTGATGATGATCTCATTGAGCAAGGAATAATAAAACCATTATGCAATGCCAAGCCTCTTGTGTACCTTACACCTATCATCCCTATTTCATGCTTAGCCACGAAATATTGGAGATCAACAAAATGAAGCCTCTTACCAACATTATCCCCTTGAAGCATTTCAATCACCATTTGACTACCAAAATCATGTGAAGATATTATATTGTTGTGTGTAATCATGAAATCAACATTTGCATCATACTTGTCAATGGTGGTTCCATAAATATCATGCACATCCAAGTCTATGATGCGAGCCATTAAATGGCTCTCCGAAAGAGGTGACACAAAAACCTCCTGAAGCAAGCTATGTAAACACTCAAAGAGTTTTGAATCATACCTCAAACTTGATGGCTCCACTTGCTTAGCCACCATGCATGGCTTATTCCTTACATGCCACATGCTTTGAATCTTCTTTGCCTTTGCCATGTCAAGTTGTCCTAACTTGGTCTTCTTGGGTCTTGGACACACAAACAAGACCTCATGTTTGTCTTCCAATTGAATTCCAACAATAGAAGAAGACTTCTTACTATCCTCCTCATGAGTAGGAGCTACCAACTCAAAATTATGCAAAAACCAAAGACTTGTTCCAAATTAGAAAATCAGAACAATTATCATATATTTCCATAATGTCTTCATTCACCTCAAACATCTTCTTCCTCCTTGTTGCATCAAGTACCAATTTAACACGAGTCTCCCAAGGGAAATCACAAGCCTCAAGGCTGATCCTCTTGGTTGTTATATCATGATGATATGAAGATAAGGGACTGTTGTCATACATCAGAAAATCAGTCCTTACCTCATGCCCAAGTGTGATTTCTTCCTCAATCTCAATCATCTCTCTTCCCATAAGTGGATGGATATCAACAAGTGTTGGTCCTCGAGATGTCTCCAAGTGAAAATCAAGTGTACCATGTGTCACAAACTTTGTCCCATGGCTGGAAGTTGAATCTTCATGTGTATGTGTCTGTTCTACCTTCATGACTTCATCATAGGACCTTTAAAGTCCTTCCTCTATGTCCACTTTTTCCCATCTTCATGTTGCATTGTTTTTCATCAAATGTGGTTGACATAGAAGTCTGAAATTCTGCTATGTATGATGAAAAGTGTACCATGCTCAACTCCTCACAAAGCTTATCCACCTCATATTTTTTTCTTCTCAAAGCATCAAAGTATATCTCACCAAGCTTGAAGAGATGATCTCTATCCACAAGAAAGTGTAGGTAGTATGATTTCACTACCACCAAGGCCTCCTTGAGTTCATGCAAGTCGGAAAGAGATGGACCTCCCTCAAAACCATAATGATTCCCTAGAGCCTTCCATCACAAACCTGCCATCATCTTTTGAATATGATCAAAATGGTTCAGAGCTGCCACAACCATACCTTCATTTACCCTTAGTTGACCTTCCAAAGGGTGTGACTCATGAGACCCAACACCTCTATGCAAAACTTCATATTGGTCTTCATAATCATGCACCTCCAAATCAACTTCCTTCTTGGCCTCTTCTCCATTACATCCATGTGTATAAACTAGGGTATCATCATGCTCTATCAAAGGGTCACCACCAAAGTAACCATGATCTTCCTTAATGGTTGATCTAGAAAGTGTATGTACAGCTATGACCCCCTTAACCATCAAGTGATCCTCCACATCTTGCAATGTCAAATCAGTCTTATCCAAACCTCTTTGTTCACCACATTGAAATTTCTGAATTGCCATCATTTGTATGAACATCTATCTCAAAGACACCCAAACCACAATTTGATTCCTTGCCAAGATGAGGTAAGGCTGATGAAGCAATGCTAGGTTCAATTAGAGGAATATCAAACAATCTCATACCTTCTTGTAGCTGATCTAACATGGCTGGTTTGACAATCTCCATGGCAGTATCTTCTTCAATCTTCATGTGCTCTTCATTTGTAGCTTCAATAGGTGACTCTTCTCCTTCTCCAATCTTGTAGTCAATCTGAAGTGTCATGCGCTCTTCACTTGCAAAAGCATGGAGTGATTCTTCTTTAGGGCCTCCACATGTATGACTAGGTGTCTGAACACCTTGACATGTGAAACAACATTGTTCTCTCCTCAATTGATTTTTGCTCTTCCTAGGTTCACTTGTAGGTTGCAAATCATGAAGAAGAAATTCTTCTTTCTTTCCTTCCTCTTCTTTTTTCTTTGCAAAAAGAGGTTTTAATGTTTCAAGATGTTCTAACCTTTCTTGCAATCTGTAGTTATGTTTCCCTTGGTTCCACTGTTTTTGCTTTGGCTTGGTGCGTTTGGTGACCTCCAAGTAATCTCTAAATGAGATGGTTGATTGAAAATCTACCCCCAAAGCTTGATACTTAGCCAAAATTCTATCATCCTCATTGTCCTCCATAGGTTTCTCCTGCGTAAGCTCATCCTCTTATATAAATGTAGGCATGAACAATCTGGATTGTGATGAACTTGTGGATTTGTTTGTAGAATTTTCCATATTTTCTACAACTTTGCTACTATCTTCTCTCTTTGTATGCACCAAATTTCTTCCATTTGTTGTGTTATGAGCGATCTGACTCAAATTAAGATTTTTATTTTGTAGTTGTCTTGACATTTCTACGAACATATGTTTTCTTGATGATGGTTGTTGATCATTGCCTGCCATCATTTCCTTTTGTTTTCTAGGTTATGACCACCCTTTCCACACATGCAATCAAGCCAAATAGGCTGCCAAGCTCTTGCAGCTCTGATACCACTGTAATATTCCCAAATAAGATACTAAAAAGAAATAGTAATTTCTGAAAACTAGGGCACAAAACTAATAACAAATTTCTTCACAAACTAGGGCATAAATTTGAATTTTATTTGCATTAAAGTAGCTCCAAACAAACTCAAAAATTCTGATTAGATTTAATAGAAAATTTTGAATATTACTATGCTTAGAAAAATGACATTTCAAACCCTTATAACTGCCTAGAAATTTTCAGAATTACATATTAGACTTTTCCATAAAGTAAACATGCAGATTTCATACCAAAAATGTTCCAAATTTGGGTTAGAATATTTTCTAACCCTAGCCGCCCTCCAAAGGTGATGATGGGCACTCAAAATGACTATCTTTAGGTCTGAAATTGTTGCCCTTCAACCGTCGTTTTCAGAAAAACAAAAAATGAATGATTTGCAACAGTGAACACCTTCAAATTTGAATAACCAACGTTGATGACTTTGTGATTTTGGACTCCAAACCAAAAATGTTGTAGCATTTAATAAACAATGTGCTAGGGTTTCACAAACCGAAGTTCTTCCACTAAAACACACTCTTCTGACTAGGGAGAGCTCGTATGTCTCACTGAAACCAGGGATACTCAAGGGTTTCAATCCTCAAGCCAAGTTGTATCAGCAATAAGTAGAATACTTCATCTCACAATGTCCAAATGTCTTGCCTTTACCTCCTTTTAAAGGCTTAGCTAAAACTTCTAGAAGAATCCAAATGTAACCACCTCTAGCTTCTAAAAGAGCACTTTATTAAATAAAGTGATGTTATAACATTTAATAAAGTGACTTATAATATTTTATTATTTTTTGTCACTTTAAGTACATGAAAAGGGGACAACTTAAGTCCCTTGTCTAGGCATCACTTTAAGTTGCCTAAAAAGATGTGCCCAACATAAAATAACTTAAGTCCCCTTAAAATAACTTAAGTTCACTTAAGTTGCATTAAAAGACGTGCACTCAACTTAAAATTAGAATTAAGAACAAGCCAAGGACTTCATTTCTTACCCAATAATGCTCTACGTTCTCTTCCTCTTAGGTAAACCAAGGAAAGAACAACCAATCTACTGCTAATCATCTTGATTTGAGTTGGGGACATTACACAAACTGCCCAGGAAGAATCACACCCAACCAATGAGTTGGTGTCCATGATTTTTATTGGCTTAGCAAAGCCTTCCCATTCACACACCACAAAGGGAAGTCACTAACCTATTTGTTGTCCAGTGCTGATGCCAAAAAGAAACGCCACAAATTCTTGAGTGGCATTAAACAATGAACATTCAACAAACCATAGTGCCCAATATGAAGTTTTTTGAAGTGAATAATCAATTAGCAAACCTAGCACCATGTCTCCTAGCAACTTCATACAAGTGAGAATACTTTGGAAATCCTTCACAAGTCTACAAATTTCGTTACCCTATAATGATAATCAATTACATCTACAATTGCCTGATTAATCATTTGAACCCCAAATATTGAAGCTCTTCTTGAATCCATTGAAGCACAAGCACAACCTCTGAATGAAGTTGTCTACAAGTTGGCTTGGGAGATTTTTCACTCTTGCACTAAGCTATTCTTCTTGAGGGATTTCATCATCAAAAAGCTAAGTGTTTCCACTCAGTCTCTTGAAAAAATCGTTATCGAAATAATCTTCTCCATAATCAATGAATGTACAAATGAGCTCCAAGTGGCTATTATAACTCCCACGCCCTAATTTGCATTTGAGTTATATTTATTTAATTTACTTTTTCCTCACCTTATAACTCCCTTTTTAATTTGCACTTAACTTTATATTATAAAGTGCACTTTAAAAACATTTATATCCCACTTTTAATAAAGTCCTTTAATATATTATAATAATGTATGAAGTTAATTAATTTAAATTAACTTTATAAGTAACATTATTAAAATTAAATACATAGGACCGTTGAACCAAAATTTCTCCAAGATATAAATATGCCATCACGCCCAAAATAGTAACTCTGTCAACTGACCATACTAGTCATTTACTATAAATAAGAAGTATAGATGAAATGTCCATGTGAATTACTATAAATAGTATGTTTAAAATGACCAAATAGCTTCTACAAACTCCCTAGTAAACACTAGGCTAGGAAAAACACTGATTAAGATCAAAAAGGTCAAATTGAACAAGTCTGCAACACCTTCAAATGGCCCCCTAAACACCATGTTAGCCTACGGGGGCCAAGTGATAGGCTAACCACTGCATCTATCAACTGCTAAGGAAAAAGGGGACATTATAGTTTTCCCTCCCCAAGATTGCTTGTCCCCAAGCAATTCTCACCTGGATACCCTGGCCTGTCACCAGAATTTCGAGATCCGAAATCAGTTTGTTGAATGCTCTACCAAAACTCCATTGCATTCATTAGATAATGATAGAGCTAAATTGGCAGCTTTGTAAGTCTCTCTGAAAATGAAGCATTATGCCAAGCATAGTGAATCCTGGATCCCTCATCCGAATTGGAAGTCTTCCATACTCAACACCTGTTGACTTCCATTGTGCTACTTTGATATTTTCTTCACCTTGCTGAGAGTGGTGAAGCAACTCATGGGGATCTAGTTGATCTGACGTGCCAAACCTGGCACCACCTAGATCCCAACACATCAGACCTGCACATCCATCAAACATGAGAAGATGGAGGTAACTCGAAGTGCCAACATCATAGCACCTTACTCCAATCTCTACAAACCTCCTATGGATGTGATGACTACCCCTCATAGGTGCTGAAAGAGGTGTAACAACTCCTCTTAGGTTGTTGATATGGGACAAATCAACACCCTCAAGACTAAAAGATCAACTTATGGGGATGCAAATGATTGTGCCAAGGTCATAGGGTGATGGAGTGTCATCCCTATGTCGCCCCCATGACAAGGGGATGATGCAACTCTCCTCCAAGATCATGTTCAACTGTTGTCCTCCAAACACTATGATTGAAATCCTCGTCCCATTGAGTAGGACAGTCATCTCCCACCAAAACATGGAGTAAAACTCCATCACTGTGGGTTCGTCTATCGATTCTATCATTCTCACTGAAAACACAACTCCCTTATGTCCCCGTCTTCCCAAGTGTATGTCGCACATGGGTATATGCCCCATCGGAAATCCCTGAGGCACAAAAGTTGCACTCTCTGCCAAGGAGACGTATACATGATGAAACTCTGATCCTTGTCCCTGTATACCACCATCTGAAAGTTACAAAAGTAGACTCGTAAATGCCAATTTCATCTTCCAAAGATGGAAGCACTCCATCCCAAAATGGATGATGTGAATCCTAAGCCTTGAATTAGCTCTCCCTCAAAGGTGACTCATGGTCACTAGGGTGCAAGCTGTGTGAAAACTCAAGAATGTTAGAATCATTCATGTCCTTAGGTTCATGCAAACCTGAAACCTCCTTGTGCTCGACCACCGTTAGGGGTTCTCCCCTCAAACCATGAGTGCCACTACCTTTCGTAGGTGTCATAACAGCCGTAGAAAATTGATCCCCTACTGCAAATGATGAAGATTGAACCAAGCTTAGTTCTTCACAAAGCTCGTCAATCTAAATATCTAATTCTCAAAGGGCCTTTTGAGTGCTCTTCAAAGAATCCTCAATGACAATAAGCTCATCAGTAAGCTTACCCACCTCCCTTTCTTTCCCCTTAAGTGTGTCATAATAGATCTCACCAAGCATGAGTAGGTGATCTCTGTTTGAGAGTAGTTGTAGGTAGTTTGAATTTGTTACTGTTGATGGGTGTTTTGGCACTTCTCAACACAGGAAATGCATAAGCGCACTACCTCTCTTGAAAGACAATCTCCAACAAGTTGCTGAAAATTACCCCAAGGTCTCTCGAGTGTCAGGTCATGACTTTCTTGGAATATCTCAACGGGTTCAATGTGACCTTGTTGGTAATCACAGGGAAACTTTACATAAGTTAAGTTGGAGGGGAATCGGTCCTTCAAATGGAGTTCTTAAGGTATGGGAGTCGAAGCGCAATTGTTGCAAGTTCAAAACAACACTCTAGAACTCCAAATTTGTCATTAGATTTGGCTTTACAATGTGCAATGAACTTTGTTTAAAGTTACTATTTAAAAGAAAAGTCAAAAGGGCAGGGAAGAGAGTAAGTTCCTAGACCTGAAACTACCAATGAACAGTGATAAGCGAGGACTCTACAATGGACAACCTTCCTAAAACTGAGTTCCACTTAACCAAATCAACTCACAGTCTCATGAAACTAGTGCAATCTTCTAAGGTCTGCAGATTTTCAACCATTCATTCACCATAAAGCATGAATAAAAGATAGAATTTAAGTGCAACATTCAATTCATGTCCATACTAGCTTTACTCTACTATTTATCATCAACAAACAACAAAAAGTATGGACAAGGAAGGGCATCAACACAACATAATTCTTCAATACCAATGAACAACATCAACTAATCTACCAAAAGCATGTAAAACTCATAGAACAACAAAGTAAATCTAATCAAATTCACTAATTATGAGGAGGAGAATCATGTAACGTGAAATGAAACTCAAAAATCCACCAAAATCAATGAATTTCTATTAAAATTTTAGTAGCATGTCTTTACAACAACTCAAATCTCTTGAAAATGAGAGGAGACCCCCTATTTAAGTGTCCAAAAAGAAAAATGAATGGCCAAGATTCAATCTCATTGTGTGGCCAAGATTCACCACAAACTAGGGTTTCACCTACCCCTTAATATTTTACAATTTAAAATACATCTTTGTCTTCTTGCCTATTTTGTCTTCTAGTGGGCAGCATTGTAGCACTTTGTTTTTTTAAGTGATTTCCCCTTTTGTTGCAGCTACTTTGTGAGGAACTCATCGTCAATAACCGGATTTCCTTCATGTTTCTTCATAATAGCATGTTCCATGAACTTGTCGATCAATGCCTGGAGCTTGTTCCATTCCATTATATCGGATTGAAGCACTTGGAAGTTCAACTTCTTGGACCTGCCGGTAATCACATCCCAATCCTTGTCACACTTTTGTGTATTCTTTATCACTTGCTTAGACTGAGCGAAGGCTCGAGCAACAAAATCCATAAAGTCCAGCGTGAGGGCATCGGTGGCTCCATTTTCCATCTTCTTATGAAAGTGTGGCTTTATTTTCTCTAGATCCAGCTCAATGGAGGGCATGCCAAAATATGTCATTAGCTTTAAGTACTCATAGGCTAGGCATCCTTTTGCCAGGGCGGCTCTTTTCCCAACAGATTTTTTAATTTATCTTGAGGATAGCCTCAGTTTGGAGATGCAGTAATTCTGCTCCCCTACGGCTCTGGGAATGGTGCAGAATTTCTTTGTGCCCTCAAGTTGTTTTTGCACCTCTAGGAACCTATTTGTTGTCCTGGCAGTGCATTCGATGCCCATATTTTCATTGTAGATGACTCGTTGGAACCAATCCTCTGTGTCCTTTGTCCAATTCTTTCTCCTTTCAAGCTTGTTGATGTGGTTCGTGGACAATAGTTGTGGCAGTGTTGATGACGTGGTGGACAGCTCTTCGGTGGATGACCATCGCTGAATGTAAGCTGTTAAATCTGCCACTTGTGCTTTTAACTCCTCCTTAGAGGACTTGTCCTTATGCATTTGGTGCACTTGCGATAGTAGCAATGGACCTCTGGAGATGATCATTTTTTTGCTCCCTGGTAGCCATTCCTAAGTTAATGCTGGAGACATTATAGTTGACTCCTTCCACCACCAGAGTAGCTATCTGCACGGTCCTTGATCCCAAGGCCTCCATTGTTATATGGGATTTGATCTTCGGTTTCTTTTCCTTCTTTGCGCTTATCTACAATTGAGCCAAGATGACTTCTAACCTTTGTTTTGGATCCATAAAGGTGGGAGTCTTCTTCTGCAATTGCTTTTCCAACCATTCATACATCTGGGACCCTTCTCTTGGTGATTCGCGATCACCTTCTTCTTGAGTATGCTGAATTTCCATTTCCTTGTTGCTCGGAGCCTTTTGTTCAGTCTTTTCTTCCTCTTCTTCATATGAATCTAGAATAAATACAACTTCTTTCTTTGGAGATTCAATGGTGGCCATGTGTTCTTTGGGGCTATCTTCCCCTTCAGATCTCCTTTCTTCTTCTTCCCGCCCATGTTCTTCATGATGCTCCGCCTTTGGGCTCTTTTTTGTTTCAACCTCTTCTTTAGGCTTGTCCTCTTCTTTCTTTTCTTCTTCCTTTTACTCTTCTTCTCCTGAAGGAGGCATTTCCCTATCATGTTCAGGGCTTTTACCTTGTTCCCCAGTTGGAGGTTCTATGGTTACCTCCATCTCTTTGTATGTTTCCTTCTCTTCAGAGGGCTATTTTTCAATCTCCTCACCAACATCTTTGAGTTGTTGGGCTAACTCCTCCTCAAGCTCTTGATCAAAGGTTTCCGCAATATATTTTGAGTCGGGATCCTCAACATCTTCCTCAAAGGATTGTGATTCCTCTTCTTCATGAACTACTTCGTCAATAACTAGATGTTGATGCTTAGGGTGCTCGTGGTAGTCATCAGCTTCATCTTCTATTTCTTTAGTTGCTTCCTTTTCTCGTCTCTCCAACTCCTCAAAAATCCGCATGGTTGTCTCCATCTTGGGTGGCTCAGTCGGAGGAGTAGGAACAGGGAGGCCGACAATAGCTTGTGCTAGTGCAGCTGGCACTTCAAGATTCATTAATACTCCAGAAAGCTTCGTTGGTATGCTCTGGATATGTTGAGCAAAGGCTTTTGGGTGCGAGAGGGTAGGCATTGTCATTGTTGCAGTGGCCAATGGAAGGGTTGTTGATGGAGATATGGAGGTGGAAGAGAGCAGAGAAGTGGTAGCGAACGAAGAATCTACCACCAAGACTGGTGCAGTAGGCGAGGTGGAAGCAAGGTGAACTGAAATTTCCACCGTAGGTAGAGAAGAGGCAAGCATTGCTTGAGTAGCAGGCGGAGCAACAGTGGCAGCGAGAAGAGAGGTAGCAGGTTGGGACTTTGGCTGCTCAGCCTCTCCTTCCTCTCCCTCACGAAGTGGGTCCTGTTGAATGGTGGGAATTTATGTAAACCACCAGATCTCTTGGCCTTCTCAGAAGGCTCCCCTTCTGATGCCTTCCTGGAATAAACCTTGTGCTTTGGCTGGCATTCCGCCACCTCTTTTCTCTTGTTTGATCTGGTAGTAGGAGGGGAGTTTGAGGTTTCCCCAGATGGGGTAGCAACAACAGTTCCACTATCGGTCTCGCCTTTGAGCTCTCCATATGTCAAAGTTACACCCTGGCGTTTCAGTTGAGCTACCTGTCCATCAATCCATTGTTTTGTTCTCGCCTCTATGGGCTTCATCAAGATATGGAGGTCTTTAACCTCTTCCTTGTTCTAGTCAATCAGGGGTAGTGGCAGGTTGGCGACGACATCGTATCTTGGGTCTATTACCGTGTTTTCATCCTCCACAATTTGGCTCGACACTGGGAAGAAGTTGACTGTTTTAAGAAAATACATCATCATGCGCATGTAGTGCCTCATCCATACCTCTTTATCGTCTTTACAATTTTCCCAAAAGTCCTCAACATTATGCAAATGGGCATATTTTGTCCCAACCATCTTTATTAACTTGTCATGTGGATCCATCCGTGGCCGGGTAGTGTGGAGCTCTAGGTTGTATTCAATGATTTCCTTTCCAGAATTTTCGGCACACCGGGATGCAGGAAGTGCATGCATTCCTTGGCCAAAGGTAAGAGGATATGGAATTCCCGGCCTATGCATGTTGCTCAGGAGGGTATGAGCATGTTGTAGCTTCCTAGAGAGTTCAAGTAATACCAACCGGTCATTTGAGTACCAGGGCAACTTATATGGGCTCTGAGAGAAGCCCTCGGTTTTGATGTATGTGAATTTAGGAAACTGAATGAAAAGGAATCCGAACTGGTGGATGAAGGTATTTGCACTGTGAGTGACCCTCCTTTCGAAGTCACCTCCAAGCAATCTGATGATGTGCCCGAAGAAGGTATCATTAGCTTTGTAGTAGTCCTTCTTGAAGTTCCTCTATTGAAGTTGAGGGTATATGTCATAGACCTTAAATTCCCTCCCTAGACTCTAGCTTGGGGCCACAAATAGACCTCTATATTGAGCTTGGTCAACCAACAGATAGACTAGGTATGAGGTCATATAGAACTGTGAGGTCTTCTTTACAACTACAAACTGCTCATGCAAGCAGTTGCTAATCATTCCCGCCCAATGGAATTTAGTCTCTTCTTTGATGATTTCCTCTATGAATTACAACATCCACTCCTGGAAGAAAGCTGCATTTGGGAGGCCCATGACTCTGCTTAATAAGGTTACCAAGTCATGGTAGTCCTTGTAGAAATCACTTCTGAAGAGCTCTTAAGGCACTTTATTTGCACTGCCCTTCTTCTCCTTTAGCCAGTATTGATTGATCAGTTTCTTGCACTTGAGGGGTTCGACTTTCCACATGCTCTCGACATATTCCTTGGATGTCTCCTCCATTTCATCGAAGGTGGGGATGTGGAAAGTTTTCCCAATAGATTTGGTGGATAAATCAACCAATATGTTGCCATCCCTATCCACAATTCTCTTTGTGCTTTCTTGGTAGGCCTCTCTGCAAGCCATTACTAATTCGAGAGCCACGAGGGCAGGTAGGAAACTAACGGCCTTGGCCAACCCACTTTTTCTAATCTTCTTGGCATTATTTGTGGTAGGGTTGACAATGACCCTTTGCTTGAATTCATCAATGTTAATGTGCCCCAAGTTAGTATCTTAGACCTTCTCCCAGTCTGTGGTGACCTTTGACTTGAGGTCCTCTCCTTCAAACTTGTACTTCATTTGATCCTTGTCCTCCTTCCCTCTCGATGCTTTGGCAACTTTCTTGCCCTTTTCTTTCTCTGTGGACACTTCTGAAGGTCCTGCAACTGATTCCATATATCTTGCAAGTAAATGGGCAGTAAGCATATTCAAGTGTAAAACATGAGAGACGTTAGCAAAATCTTGTAAAAACAATATTAGATCGAGTAATACATCATTAAGGATTTCTTTTAGATCATCATTAGCCTCTC
>VDFB02106967.1:0-49562 GCA_007258455.2 Sequoia sempervirens
GGAACATGTATAACTTTCATGTGGGGCTCTGGAAAGTAATTGAAAGGGTTGTATTCCCACTTATCATTTACCAGCACCAACCCTAAATAATCCAATTTATCCTCCAATAACTGGTCTGATTGTTTCTTAATCAAAGTTACTGACTTGAAATTCTTCGGACAAGAGAAAAATCCCTTTTTCTTGACACTTTTGCTACTACAGAAGGTAAAATCAGTGATACACACCTACCAATACATTTCCAGTGCAAACACCCTATCTGTGACATAGGCTAGGAGAAGGAAATCTTGACCAATGAAGCCCCGCATCTAAAGAATCATGAAATATATTCTTATGAACTAGTCACAAGCAAGAGTGAAACTCTGCATTTATCTAGTCTACTCCTTATTGAGCCGAATTATGTCACCTTCTCTAATTAAATCATACAAGACTAGAGTTATGAAATAGTCTAAAAATGCATAATAATCATATGATACAGAAAGAAAAGGCATCCATGTGGACACTGGCTTCCTCTTACCTTGTTCATAAGAAATTGATAATTCAAAATATCGGGCGAAGAAATCAAGGTTTTGATGTAGAAACATGTGAACCAGGAAAGAAAGAAATCTAAACTTTCCCTCCGCTGGGTAAATATTTATTTGCCATGTCATTTCATCTACCATGAACTCAACAAAATCATATTAGAAGGTGTCATGCTACTTGCGGAATTGGAATGTCGGTCCTATTTGAAAAGTTTCCACCATCTCATCAAAGTCTTGCCTACACACAAAAGCTAGCATAGACAAGGCATGCTACAAATCCTCGTGTAATGCATCGCATGGAAATGGAATACTTGGCAGTTTAGTAGATGGAATGCATTTCCTACGAGTCTCTAACAAGAACTCTGAGTTCTTTTTCATCACCCTCCATGTTTTCTCTCCTTTGCTAGAGTAAAAGGACTCAATGTTCTCTCTTCTTTTACTTGGGTCTGGGATGCATAGCATATGCCAGATGGCTTGTGGGGTGATGTGAACTCTTAAGTTTTGGCCCTCGATGTAGTGGGTATTAGGGTTATAATGTTGGATGGCAGTGTCAACTATCTTCGGGCAGTAGTGCACCAGCGAGACAATCTATTGTGGAAGACCACTATACTAAATTTTCATTGCTGACGATTTTTCTACCTTTGGTGCCATCAACCTTGCACAAGCTATTTCTCTTAAGGACTTAGGGGTTTTTACGAGCCGTGGATCATAGATATTATCTGATTTCTCTTCAACCCTTTTCTTGTTTCTACAATCCTTGGACCTTTTCAGCTCTTCTCTGTACGCCCTCCTCGGCTTGCCTAGTATACTAGGTGTAGCATATGCCAAATCCTCATAGACATATACACCCTCCTATGACTGTATGGCTGTAAACTACTCTTGCTAATTTCCTCTTGCATTGGCTGAGATTAACTCTTCAACATCTCTATTTGGATGAAGACCTCTGCAAGTTCTGGACTATGCAATTTTTCTCGGCTCTTGATACACTAAAAAAAAAAAACTCTGCACTTCTAGCTTTGACATTTGTGAAAAGACTTTTAATTATTAAGCCTTTTCATGCAATATTTGTTTATCTATCCTCAAGGTGGTAAACGAAAGCATGCTTTTTGCATTTAATTTGACATGTACCGTTAATTTTTTAATTCATGCAAAATAAACTACTTGCCATTTTGAAGCAGCAAGAGTTCATTATTGCGTTCGACAACCATGTGATATGTTGTGATTCCTTGGAACTTGAGCCTAAAATTTTCTTTCTAACCTTGTGTTAGTATGCACTGGTAATTAATATCCTAGCTGGAATGGTTATGCCAAAGCAAATTATCACAGCCTAAAAAGATATGAATATTGCCTTGGGCTCTGGGAAACACTTGTGAGATGACACAATAGCCTATGGCTGTGTGGCTTACTGTCGATGAGTGCCACATTTTTAAAGCTAATTAATTAGCTCCTATTAATCTAGCACTCATTGAACCATACCTCCACAGATGCAACTGGTCCAGAAATGTGAGCAAACGCAGGCATGCCTTTCAAGTTTGCATCTAGCAATCGTCACGTTTTCTCGAAATAAATTAGAATGGGTCTTGTCATTTTTTCTATAAATAGGCCAGTAATTAGTGAGGAAATCATACTTAGCATTTGAGCAGTGATAGGTTGTTAGTAGAGTTTTAAGCAAGCTTTCTCATAGGTTAGGTGATAGGTAAATTTTAATATTGGCTAAAACGCATAGACATAGTGTCAGAATAATGGATACTCTTGTTCGTCTAACCTCATATAAGTTGAAGACAACATTTTTAGGGGAGGTTTCTACTAGGCAGCTGAAAATAATGACCAAGAATAAGCATTCATTAGTCATGATAGCCATAAAATGGGTTCTAGGTAAAGACTGCATTGAATATGAGGACAATTATCGGGTGAATACTTATATATGTTCCCACTTTGTGGTGTCTCTGTTAGATATTGGAATTCTCAGGTCCCTCATCCTGAAGCTGGTTAAGGAATTTTTTCCTAGAAAGTACCTTAATTGCCTTGGTGAAGTTTTTGCTCATGCTGCATTTGAGGTAGGTTTTCCATCAGCCAACGACCTCCGTCATTATATCGAGGAAGAAGCGGTAGTCGTTTGGATGTTGTTTCTTAGTGGATTTCTCCTTCAGACACACAATGAGCATCGACAGAGGGTTACCCAAGCCTTGCACTTCCATTTTTGCAGTTACAACATGATACCCTTCTATGACGTAGATTGGTATACCGACTTCAGGAACCTGGTGTTTCCCCCACCAATGGCAGTTGTGTCGAATGATGTTGCTTCTGCTGCCAATGAACCTGCTAACGAGGAAGAGGTAGACGCTGCCATTGATGTGTCAATTGTTGCCTCTCATGCCCTTGGATGAAAAACCCTCTTTGCTCCCAAGAAAAATGCCTCCCCATTTTCTTTATTTCCTGTTGTTACCTAGACCACCTACCCTATAGTGTGTATATAAGCCTGAAAAAAGGCTATCATTTTGCATATGTAAAAGAATAGCTCAAATACTTGTATATTTTTTGGATTATGGCTTTCCCAACCATTTTGCAATGTAAAAAACCAAAGAATATATATAAATAGATATATATCTTTATAAAGAAAATCTATGCTCTTTATTTCATTCTGCATTTCAGTTTTATGGGCTCTTTTATAGCATATGTGTTTATTTCTTTGCACTTGGGTATGTTTTGTGTAAAGCAATCCTGCTATTCCACCCTCTATAATAATGGGTGAATTCTACAGAGACATAAACTAATTTAAAAGAAGATCGGCCAAAGAAAGGGAAATAAAATAAATCACTATTCACATATGTACAAAATAGACCTCAACACCTAATGGAATAGCTTAAGATGAATCCCATTAACTAGGATTCCCGAGGGTTCCTATTCCATATTTTCTAACTCGAAAGCATTATGCTCCTTGCACTGAATGATTTTAAAGGGACCCTCCCATAGGCTATGAAATTTACCATGCTCACCTGGCTTAGCAGCCCTTTTATCATATTTTAGTACTAAGTCTCTGCACTTTAGGCCTTGGTCGGAAGCCTTCTTGTCAAACCATTGATTGACCACTCATTGACGGTTTGTCATGGCTATTAAGGAATTCTCCCTTTTTTCTTGCACTTCTAACAGTTTAGCAAGCCGAACTTCTATGGTGCAATTTTGTTCTATCTCAAGGGATTTCAACAATTGGAGTGTTGGAATCTCCATAGATATAGGTAACAGCAGCTCTTTCCAATATACTAACTCATAAGGTGAAGTCTTAAGGACTTTCTTAAGAGTTATGCAGTTTTCCCAGAGTGCTACTCGGAGGTTTTTATGCCATTCCCTCTGGTGTTTCAAACCAATCCTTTTAAGGAGCTGGACTAGGCTCGTGTTTGTTGACTCCACTAGGCCATTTCCATGTGGGTAAGAATTTGATGATGTCTTGAGGAATATGCCAGTAGTTAATGCGAAGAGACCAACCTTTGTGCCTAGAAAAGCTCTGGAATTATCAAAAATGATAGTCTTTGGAGGACTAAACCTTGTCACCAGCTTTTCGAGGAAATATACAATCTTCATTTTTGTTGTGCTTTTAAGCATAATGACCTCCGTCCATCTTGTGAAGTAATCCGTGGCGGTCAGAATCCACTTGTGTCTGACACTAGAAGCTGGGTTAATCATTCTGATGAAATCCAGGCCCCATTATCCAAACGGTTCATCTGCCACTATGCGTTTGAGAGGCATTGCAAAATTATTCCTTTTGTTAGTAAAGAACTGGAAATTTTTGTAGGATTTTACCAAACAGTGGGAGTCATCAAACAGTGTAGGCCAATAGTAACCGACACACATGTTTTTAATGGTGATGGTTTTAGCAGAGTAGTCTCCGCCCGCATCACTGTTGTGGAATGCGTCGAGGATCCTCTTTGCTTGCTCCGAAGTAACACATCACCAGAGCACCATCAAAATTCCTTTTGAAGAGGACTCCCTCTACTAGAGTATATCCACAATTTTGCAGCTAGTAGTATCTTCTTTTCTGGGATGAGAGACCTAGCAGATACTTTCTAGTTTGCATGAACCTCATTCTGTCAATCAACCAACAACCCTTTGATTTTGGTTCATTTATTAAAAGAGCTCTAGTTGCTCCGCTACAGCGGGTATCTCCTCGTTCTGCGCCATGTATTCACACAGTCCTCTTCCTCTAATAGTGTTATTAGGTTTTACCTCGATGCCATATTCAAGGATCTTAGTGATCCAATTAGCTCTTTTTTCTATGATCTGCCCTTCCATGATATATTCGTGCACACTGGAATGTGCAACATAAATGAAAACCTTGTTACAAGAAATTAGATAGCAGAAATTTTTAAGCCCCTTCAATATGGAAAAGGCCTGCCTTTCAACAAAATTATAATTCACCTCATATTCCTTTAGGGTCCGAGAGTAGAATGCCACTAGATGGTCCCCATTTCCTTCATCATCTTTTTGGGTTAGGACAGTAGTGATATTGGATTTACTACGGAATGCATAAATTATAAAATCCTTAGATAGATCTAGATTAACAAGTACCAAAGCAAGGGAAATAACTTCCTTAACTGTTTCAAAAGAATCCTGAGCTTCGATTGTCCAATTGAATGTTTGATCCATCTTAAGCATTAGGGTGATCAGCTTAATTGTTCTTGCAAAGTCAGAAATAAACTTACTAACAAAATTTACCTTGCCCATGAAAGACTAAACACCTTTCTTATTCACTGAAAGGGGGAGTTCCTTGAGGGATTTTACCCATTTAGGGTTAATTGAAATCCCTTCCTTAGATCCAACATGTCCTAAAAGCTTGCCTTGCGGTACTCTCAATACACATTTCTTCAGATTTAGGGAAACCCCGAATTCCCAGCACTTTTGAAAAACTATTTCTATGTTATCAAAATGATCATCCTTGGATTTAGAAAACACAGTAAGATCATCCAAGTAAATTAGAATAAAATTATTGATTAGTTCACTAAATGTGATTTCCATCGCCTGTTGGAATGTTGCCCCTGCATTGGATAAACCAAAAGGAATTTTAGCATATGCAAATGTTCCCCACTTTGTGGTGAACGTAGTCTTGTTCTGATCTTGTTCCTTCACTTGGATCTAATTGTAGCTAGAGAAACCATCCAGTAGAGAAAAAATTTATGATCCTGCAATCGTTTGTAGGATTGACTCCATTAAAGGCAGTGGATAAGGATCTTTCAGGGATACTCTGTTTAGGTCTCAGAAGTCCACACACAAATGGATATCTCCATTCTTCTTTCGGACTGGGACCAGATTCAATACCCAAGTACTATGTTTGATTGGGAAGACAATGCACGACTCAATGAGCTTAGTTAGCTCTTACACCATTAGAGCTTCAATTTTAAGGTTTACTGGCCTCTATTTTTGTTGGACTGGTTTTGCACCTTCTATTAGGTCGACAGTGTGCTGAATGATATCAGGATCATATCCCTCTAGATCATCATAGGACTAGGCCACTACTCCATTCTTTTCACAAAAAATGATGAATCTTTCTTTATCATGGTGTGGGACATTTTCCCCAACTCAAAGATTCTTGCCATCTATGAACCGAAGGGTCACATAATCACTTGTGTCTGCTACGAACTTTCATTTATCATTTCAAGCATCATTACAATTGATTTTTTTTCTGAGAGTAACCAATCCTTTCAGAAGCTTGTTAGATTTGAGCTGCATAATTTGTCCTTCATAAGCTTCGACAATCTTTGGTTGAAGCTGATTGGTGAACTCCCTTGACTACTGGATAAATGAGGTAATGTGTTCATCACTTTGAAAAAAATTCCAACTCTGATCATTATCAGGGATCACTAGTCAAACTAGCACTCATACTGAATGCTCATTATGTATAAGGTTAGAGACAGGATCAAACTAAGCACCAATCATGGCCATGTGATCTGCATTGATATTTTGTCCTCGAGGAATAGTCTAGATGTTGAAGGCTTCAAAACTCTCAACCATGTCCCAGACTCGGTGTCGATAGGATCTCATACGGACATTGTTTCATGTGGAAATTCCTTAGACTTGGTTGACTACTAGTTCAAAATATTCAAACACCACTAATTGCTTAATGCCCATTCATTCCCCAAGGCTTAAACCTTCAACTAATCCTTCATATTCAACCTCATTGTTTGAAGAGGAAAAATGAAAATGGAAAGACCTTAACAATTTTCCATTTTGTGTGGATATTAGATATATCCCCGCTTCAGCACACACTTTGCTTCTTGCTCCATCAAATTACAGTGTCCATAGCTCATTTTCTTGGCTACCTTCAGATTCTTTGGCGACCTTTTGAAGAACTTGGTCTTTATCATAAATTACATAGGTGCCCAATCCTGTAGCATGATAATTTCCAAAAGGATCATTGTCCATGTGCTCACTCAAAAGAGCATCTTCTTTGTCATTTCGGTCTATGCTCACCTTTTCTTCCTCCAGTAATTCAATGCCATACATTTCTTGCTTGGTGATAGAGGTATGCGCGACATCAAAATTGATCAAGGCTTCGTCGACTACATGTTCAAAATGTAAAGACTCTGATTCTATTTTCATTTTTGTGTCATGTTTGGTCCTGAGTATTAGATGTGACCAATCTAAGGACAAGTATCCACCCACCTTTGAAGTAAATTCTTGAGATAGACAAAGACCAAACATAGGAGGAACATCTATGATCACAGTGTCTTGTGGCATCATGATACTTGGATAGGAAAATACAGTGAAAGGAAGTGCTTTGATGACACCTACGGTTTCAAATTTGTTCCCATCAAGCTGCATTAGCGCCCTTTTCATAGGTTCATAGCCAAGTCCCGAAGCTTCAGCTATCTCTTTAGGCATAACCATGGTACTAGTGCCATAATCAATCATAGTATTGTGCAATAACTTCTTTCTTATAATGAGAGTCAAGAAAAAGGGTTGAGGTTTTAACTTATCCCTAACTTCGGCAAGGGAATCCTTTGTATTATTTGTAAGGAGTTTAGCTGGTGGTATTTGATTAACAACCTATGCACTAGAAAACAACTCTGTTGGTGTCGGGTTGACCTCTTCTTGAAGCACCTTTTGTAATAGTGTCTTTTGCTTTGGAATAGCTAGAATGTCCCATAGAGACACATTAGCGGATGATTTCTTCAATTGTTCTACCACATTAAAAGGTGAAAAACTGAGAGGTTTCTGCTCCTTGGTTCTTGCTATAATAATTTCCTTCCGTGGTTGAGATGGTGATGTGATGGTTGAAGTGCCAGGAATCTGATCGGTAGCAGTTTTGAGTTGTGGGCTGACTAGATGTGAAACAACTAACTCGCCAATGAATCTCTTCTTTGAGTGCATGTTATAATCATATTGCACTTGCGGTCTTTTGGGTACGAATGCATCATTAGAAAACAATGCTTCTGCTTCCTCCATCCAGGAGAAAGCGTTTGATCAGGAGCAATATCAGATTCTTGCTCTAAAGACATTCCTTGCATTTGTGCGATAAGAACTGCACTCTCCATTTGTGGTGAGACATATATATAACCCCTTATGATCTATTGTCGCACCTTGGCTAAGTTGCTCTGCCACCTTTTGTTGTAAGTTGCCACATGGACATTTTTGGGGCATATGCGCATCGCTACAAGGGAAGTACCACATATTGATATCATCAATAAGATTTCTCTGCCCTACGGTTAATTCCCTACTCAAGCTTGAAAATGCACTCATTAGCGGAGTAGGCACCGAAACCATTTAGTTTGCAGTCAGAGTTGGTGGATTAGTGCGAAGCGTGCCCTGGTACTGATTCTGCTAATATGAGGACCACCCATCTTGATAGTTTTGATATGCAGGCTTTGGAGGTGTTGATTCATTCTGCTTAAGACTGGTTATATCATTTGCCATGGTTCGCAACATATCTTTGAGGTTGCTTGTTTCATCCTTGGAAGAACTTGATGTAGATGCTACATTTTGTAGGGTTGCCGCATATGTATACATCGACTGGGTAGTTGTGGGCACACTAGTTGACGTAACCTCTTGCATGGGGATTGATATTTCAGGAAATATCAGCATGATAGGTGGAGATGTAAAGTTTCCACAACCTATCAAATGATTCTCAGCCTTGATAGTGACACCATAAGCATCTAGTAGAGTAGCTCCTCCCAAAGACTTCATCATCATGGAAATGTTAGAATTGATGGACTTTAGATAAAATATGAACGCCAACTCGAGAGTCGGGTGTATAGTAATAGAATTACTCTTCCAATTTGTGTGAAATATGGCATTAAAGTTTGTAAGAGCCTCCTAGGTGGCTCATTTTATGATAGATAGTTCATAATACAAGGAAGAACGATCTTTGTCATTTGAGAACCTCTCATAAAACAGATCTTCGAGCTCGTCCCATGTGCGAATAGTATTAGGTGACAGTGTTCGATACCAATTCAGTGCCTTGCTTTTAAAAGACAGGGCGAGAATCCCTAGAGCTACATTTTATGCTATAATCCCATGTACCAGACATACGTCTGCCACATCTTGCAAATGTTGTGCTAGTGTTCTTGAGCCATCTCCGGTAAACTTTGATATAGCTTTCATGGCTGAAACCGGTATAGCGCCCTAGATAGCGGGTGCTACTGGGGCTGCTAGGGGACTTTCGACTTCCCATGCCACGTAATTTCTGTTGGTGGTTGGCAACATGGTGAGAGGAATGGGTGGCGGGAATGGAATAGTTACCAACTAATTTGTGACTCAGACTGTTCCTAGTGGAGGTACTAGTAAGCTAGGGTTGCCTAGGGTTTGGGATCTAGTTATAGGCCAATGACTCATACACCCTTCTAAAATGCACTTTCATTTAAACTCAGTCCCACCGGGTGTGCCAGAAAAAGAACAAACTGTTGATGCCAAAATTTGACGAGGTAGCAGTGTCTTATGTGAAACTCAATTTATGGGGGACCTTTTGAGCTAAACTGAGTGACCTCTGGTTTTTTAGAGAAGTCAGATTCTTCTTCAATGGGGATTTGAAAGGGAAAAGGAAACATATATAATAAAATAAAGTCTAACCTAAGGAAATGCACCAAGACTTAATGATAGGCAAGATAAATCATAGATCTAAGGGCTTGAATGGTGTTGTAGTGTTCTAGAACATCAAAAACTTAAGATTACAGCATAGACAATCCATTCATCGACATAAAATAATATTGCATACATTCCTACTACCAAGAAGAGTCATTAGACATGGTCTGGGTCAGTCAACTTACATTCAACATATATAGAAGTTCTTAAATGAAATGTCTAGACAATAAAAACATGGTTTATAGTTTGATCAAATAGCATGAAAAATAGAGAGGTTGAACAATTGGCATAGTCTGAGATTTTTTGCAATAAAATAAAATAGCAATAAAGGCCTAGCATCTTTATACTAAAACAAACATTTTCCTTCAAATTTTGAACCTTTTTCTCACAATAGAGAAAAGTATATAAAGCAGGGACAAACAGACAGTAGCAACATAAAATATTTCACAATCCTCTGGCAATGATGTAAGAATCAAAATATTCCCAAAGCCATTGTAACATAATCTATCTGGAACCAAGCATCTAGTCACTCTAGGCATAGGTGCGTCCTCTACAAATGATGGCGGTGGTCCCGACAAAGCCCAATCAGACAAGTGTCACCTTCCTGTGCAAATGATTATGATATGCAGTGTCCAATAGCATCATTCAGTTCATCTAGTCTATCACCCGAATATGAGATCCGCTGGCTAGGCATGTGGTAGCCTTTTGCTACCCATATGAACCCTTTTATTTCACCACTGATGACTTGCATTAACGCTAAATGTGTCGAATGGGCCGAGCACTTCATCAACAATAAAGGGAATGACTACAAGTCGGGTGAAAAAGAGATGCGTGGTAGCATTTCGTTGCCCGTAGTTGCTACTTCATCTCTATGCAGAAAGATTTGTGAATACCAAACACATAGCAAGTGTATACCGTAGATAGCAACTATGGGGCCCACCAAAAACTTTTGGGAAAGAGGCCTTCATGGCACCCGAGAGGGGGCCCAATGAGATAGTAAGAAAGCATGATCAAAAGAATCCCACAGCCACAATACATGGAAGCATAGCAGAGTTTCTTGGAATGCGAAGGAATGTAGAGACTTGGGGTTGTGCAGAGTAGACATGTGGAGCTATAGAACAAAACCTAGATAAAAGGCCAAGCTGACTTTGCGATGCACGGGCCGATGCATAGAGGAAAAATACACCCGAAGGGAGCTAGTAAAATATTTATTAATAGCTTTTGGCAACTATCAGTGGCGTTTCGAGTAAGGAATGAAGAATCTAAAATTTATCTAGTTTATAGGATAGAGTGTCATTTCATTAGATAATGGAGTCAGAGATTGGAAAGAGCCACCTAGAGAGGCGACCATTTATCCTCAGATGGCTTCACCATGTTGCGTAAATTCTCCTATGCTCCACGTAGATCAATAGTTTCCTTGTGAGGTAGGGCATTGGGTAAGCCAGCCCCTGGTTCACAATGAAAGAGTAGTTGTGCAAGCGGATGAATCACTCCCTCAATGTTGGTCACCATGGGACGATGACTAAAATCCTTGAAAGCCTCTGGATCATTTTCCTTCGCTTCTATCTTTTCTGCAATTTGCTCGGTCATGGAAATAGAGCCATCTTCAAGGAAGGGGTATGGCAAACCCATCCTGCTTAACTTAGAGAAACTCCCTCGTATGTTGTCTAGTGTCTTACTCAGAATAGCTGCAATTGCTTTAGTGTGCTAGAAGGCGGAGTGGCAATGGATGAACTTATTTTCCATTTAAGTACCAGTATCCTGATCTTCAATACCTGCTCTGGCAAGCTTTTCATCAAAGACCAAGTATAGCTTCGTGAGCAGATCGTTTGCTTCAAGAACCTTCTCCAAGATGAATCATGGGAACTGCTCAATCGTATCATAAGCCTCCTAGCTTAGTTTTGATGCCTTGGTGATGAATTAGAGGGTAGGCTGCAGTGTTAGGGAAAAGGCTTTAATCTTTTCCCGGTGAGAGATGTACAACTGTTTAGAACCAACAGAATGATGTCTGGCTGTGTAGGGGGAGATAGGAGAGATATTTTAAGAGAAGCAATCTTCATGTCTCTTGAAATAATGGTTTCAACCAATTCTTCCAAAAAAAAATTCTTGGATGCTAGCTATTCTACAAAGCTGCTCATTTCTTTATTCCAATTTTCCTTGGCTTGGGAGTGATTTGGTAAGAGCATGTTGATCCGGTGGATATTTTTAGTGGAAATTGAAGTGTCTCCATTCTCTCTAGAATCTGCACCATCAGAAAGATCTCAGCGTCCTGATTCCAACGCAACTCGAACGGAGCAAAAAGGAGTCTGTTTGTGCAAGTTATGGCGAGTCAAACCTTGGGTCAAACTGGGATCAAGGGCATCCAGGAAGCAAAAAAAAGGATGTCGTCAAAAGTTGCTGAAGTTGGCATCATCATGAAGAGCTCGTCGAGACGATTCCGACGACGTTCATTTCATCAAAATCCGACATCGTATGCAAGAGTTATCAGCAGTCAAAGCTTGCAGTTGACTTTTGAGGTGGACCGTACGGATGCTGACGTCATCATTCCATACTGTACGGATAGTGAAGTGGACCAATCGGAATCTGACACATGGCATCCATGTCAGCATTGTACAGACCAATCATAGAGTGACACGTGTCATCCGTACACCAGTCAGCGCACATGTCATTTGTTAGTCAGCGCAGTCATTGTCCAGTTAGCATTCGTCAGCGTCCTGCTTGGCAAACACGTCGGTGACGCATCGTATTCATTGGCCAAAGAGAAACCGCCATGTGGCACCCTCAGGTGTGGCACATGGACTTGTCTTCTACCGGCGAGCAGTTAATTTGTTGCATTTGTTAAAAGTTTTGTTAAAGGGTTTCGAACCCTTCACCTCCTCTTCACTGCAAAAACCTCTGACCAATCCGGCTACAAACTCGGACCTAATTCACATGCGTCAGTGGTTTGTTTTCTTGTTATTTTGTTTTAATTTAGTTATTAAAAGTAGAGGCCCGAGTTGAACTCGGAACCACCGGCTTACAAAAAGCTATTGCCACCAACAAGCCACTGAACGAGTTTAAGATATAGGTGGCATCGGTTATATCTGAATTAGGATCAAAGCCGAATGCCTTTTTAAAATTAAACAAACTCTCCAAAGTTAACAAATATAATAATTCCCTCCTATTTTTAAAAGGAAAATCACATAATCCAAAGCCGATAAAACAAACTCCAACCTTATTATAATTTAAAAGAATTAGGGAAAAAGGAAATTAGGGGATTTTATGTGATTTACCATGGATAAGGGAGTTAGTTTTGAAGATTTTTATGTGTAAAAGGCAGATTTTTAAAGATTTTTATGTAATTTGGAGAGATAAGGTAGATTTGTAAAATCAATTGGTTAAAGGCCAATTTGAGAAATTTTTATGTATTTAAAGAGGAGAGAGTGAGTGAATTTTTTACTCATAATTTTTCAAGTGAAGTTAGAGAAACAGGTGATTTGAAAGAGGAGTTGCAAGGAGATTATTTCAAGCCATTCTCGTGCATCGGAGAGTTGTTATGCTACCGAAGTACTTGTAGTAGATGGTCTTGGTGTTTTGTAATCGATTTGGAGATTAATCGGATCGGTCTCACTCCATTGGAGCAGACCCGGAGACGTAGTCACGTTTGTGGCAAACTCCGAAATCAAACTCTGTTTGCTCTCTCTCTCTCTCTCTTTCTCTTTCTCTTCTTTCTCTCATTCGATTGGCTTCACTTTGTTATATCCGCTACTTTAATTATTTTTGTGAGTTAATTTTGATTTAATTAACTTGGAATAATCATTGTAAAAGTTTAAGCCTTCAATACTGCATATAGTCTAGATCCTATATAGATCAAGTTGGTATCAGAGCTCAGTTGACTATTATTGCAGTTGTTTTCTTGAAGGCTAACAAGATCCAGGATTCAGAAGGGCGAAGGCAAGCTCGTAGACTTTGATCCTGAGATCAAGAAGCGTAGAACATTTCCAAGGATGTCTGTTTCTAGAATGGAGGTTCCTGAAGAGATCAGTGAGCAGGAGTTTCGAAGAGCATTCCTTGAGATGAAGGCTAAGGTGGACATTCTTTTTCAGGAGAGACAAGAACGGAAGGAATGTGAAGAAGGTTCGTCGAAGCAAGATGCTCGTAAAGACAAGAAAGGGAAACAACATGGAGATGGTGACAAGCAACCAGATCCACCCTCTTCTTCTTCTCCTCCTTCTCCTTCTTCTCCATCTTCTCCTCATTCTACTTCTTTAAACCCTTTCAAGAGTGGGTATAAGCCTAAAATTAAGTTGGATGTAAAATTTGACTTGCCTAAGTATTGTGGTGAACTTAATGCTGAAAAATTGGATGATTGGATTCAGCAAGTTGAAGTTTATTGTAGAGTCCAAAACCTATTAGATGATGATGATAGGATCCAATTAGCTACTCTTCGTTTAGGAGGTAGAGCCTTAACCTGGTGGGAGAGTAATACTAAGGCAAAATTTTCACAACATGGTAGAGTCAGTTTGACTTGGGCAGAGTTTGTTAATGCTCTTAAGAAGCAGTTTTATCCCTTAGGACATATGCAACAGTTAATGATGGACTGGCAAATGTTTAGGCAAGGGAAGGGTCAATCTGTCTAAGAGTACACCCATGAATTTAGGAAAAGGGCTATTGCTTTGAATGTTCCTTTGTATACCCAGGACACTTTGTTGAAGTACATAGGAGGTCTACATTCCTACCTTAGGCATTCCATTTTGGTCTTGAACCCTTGTAATTTGGATGAAGTGTCTGTTCAAGCTACACACTTAGAGTCAAGGGGTAAAGGATCTTTTATTGATAATGATAACTCTGTAAATAAATCTTCTAAGAATGCAGAGACAGGGAAAGGAAAGAAGGCAACTACAGTTAAGAAGGATGAGAAGCTTTCTCGCTCTCATTGTGACAGGAAAGGTCATGATGAAGAACATTGTTGGAAGTTGCATCCCGAACTGAAGCCTAAGTGGGCTCAAAGACATAATCAGAAACAGAAAGGTAAGGAGAAAGCCACAAATGTTGTTATGGATCTTGGTTCAGATTCAGATGATGAGACTAAGATAACAACTATGGGTTTAAAAGGTAAATCTCCTATTTCTGGTGTTTCTATTGCTAGTTGTGCTTCTACTTCTATAGTTAATGATTTCTCTGAAGATGTGAAAAGGAATGAGTTGTTTCATTTAAGGGTTGTTGCTAAAAACAGTAAAATTGATGCACTCATAGATAGTGGTTCTCAAGTGAATCTGATTTCTGAAAGTGTTGTAAAGAACTTGGGATTAAAAACTACATTGCATAGGAAACCTTATCCACTAGGCTGGATTTGTGAAAATGATAAGTTGCAAGTAACAAAACAATGCACCTTAAGATTCACAATCACTAGTAAGTTTGTGGATGAAGTACAGTTTGATGTGGTTCCACTGGATATCTGTGGGATAGTGCTTGGTAGCCCTTATCTTTATGACAGAAAAGCAATTTTCTACAGGGAAAAGAATCATTATCACTTGTTTAAAGATGGCATTCAGTATATTGTACATTCTCACAAGATTAAGACTGATCATTCTTTTGCAAACACAGGGCAGTTAAAGAGGGTAATTAATGCAAGTAAAGAGTTAACTCTTATGTCTATCAGTACAGGTGGTTCTACACTTGAACTTGGAGTAGCTAACCAGGATCAGATGTTGCAGGATGCACTTGCATTACAACATGAGAAAATGATTGAAAGCATTGATAGTTCCTTGGGTAAAAATGTTCATGTTGTAAAGGATCGATATGTTGTTGACTTATTCTCTTTCATTTCTGCATTATTGTTCAGCTTGATGCTAGTCAATTTTTGTTGGTTAGTGGCTATGACATTTGATGTAGACGCTTATGGAAGTGATAAAGTTATGTTTATGTTCAACAATATTGTTGCAGTCTTCATTGTGCTTGTGAGCCAGGTATTCAGATGTATAGAGGATATAGGACAAGTGGGGAGGCCAAGTCCTCACTTAATGTCAGAGTAAATGTCATTTTTGGAGGTCCAAAAGGTCTTCAGTGGGGAGGCCTGATCCGGTGGATATTTTTAGTGGAAATTTAAGTGTCTCCATTCTCTCCAGAATCTATACCATCAGAAAGATCTCGGCGTCCTGATTCCAACGCAACTTGAACGGAGCAAAAAGGAGTCCATTTGTGCAAGTTATGGCCAGTCAAACCTTGGGTCAAACTGGGATCAAGGGCATCCAGGAAGCAAAAAAAGGATGTCGTCAAAATTTGTTGAAGTTGGCATCATCACGAAGAGCTCATCAAGATGATTCCGACGATGTTTCTTTCGTCGAAATCTGACATCGTATGCAAGAGTTATCAGCAGTCAAAGCTTGCAGTTGACTTTTGAGGTGGACCGTACTGATGCTGGCGTCATCATTCCATACTGTACGGACAGTGAAGTGGACTAATCAGAATCTGACATGTGGTATCCACGTCAGCATTGTACGGACCAATCACAGAGTGACACATGTCATTTGTACACCAGACAGCGCACATGTCATCTGTTAGTCAGCGCAGAGTCATCGTCCAGTCAGCATTCGTCGGCGTCCTACTTGGCAGACACGTCGGCGATGAGTCGTATTCATTGGCCAATGAGAAACCACCACATGGTAGCCTCAGGTGCGGTAGGTGGACTAGTCTTCTACCGGCGAGCAGTTAATTTGTTGCATTTGTTATAAGTTTTGTTAGAGGGTTTCGAACCCTTCACCTCCTCTTCACCGCAAAAACCTCCGACCAATCTGGCTACAAACTCGGACCTAATTCACATGCGTCAGTGGTTTTTTTTCTTGTTATTTTGTTTTGGATTAGTTATTAAAAGTAGCGGCCAGAGTTGAACTCGGAACCACCGGCTTACAAAAAGCTACTGCCACCAACAAGCCACCGAACGAGTTTAATATATAGGTGGCATCGGTTATATCTGAATTAGGATCAAAGCCGAATGCCTTTTTAAAATTAAACAAACTCTCCAAAGTTAACAAATAAAATAATTCCCTCCTATTTTTAAAAGGAAAATCACATAATCCAAAGCCGATAAAACAAACTCCAACCTTATTATAATTTAAAAGAATTAGGGAAAAAGGAAATTAGGGGATTTTATGTGATTTACCATGCATAAGGGAGTTGGTTTTGAAGATTTTTATGTGTAAAAGGCAGATTTTTAAATATTTTTATGTAATTTGGAGAGATAAGGTAGATTTGTAAAATCAATTGGTTAAAGGCCAATTTGAGAAATTTTTATGTATTTAAAGAGGAGAGAGTGAGTGAATTTTTTACTCATAATTTTTCAAGTGAAGTTAGAGAAACAGGTGATTTGAAAGAGGAGTTGCAAGGAGATTATTTCAAGCCATTCTCGTGCATCGGAGAGTTGTTATGCTGCCGAAGTACTTGTAGTAGATGGTCTTGGTGTTTTGTAATCGATTTGGAGATTAATCGGATCGGTCTCACTCCATTGGAGCAGACCCGGAGACGTAGTCACGTTTGTGGCGAACTCCGAAATCAAACTCTGTTTGCTCTCTCTCTCTCTCTCTCTCTCTCTCTCTCTCTCTCTCTCTCTCTCTCTTTCTCTTTCTCTTCTTTCTCTCATTCGGTTGGCTTCACTTTGTTATATCCGCTACTTTAATTATTTTTGTGAGTTAATTTTGATTTAATTAACTTGGAATAATCATTGTAAAAGTTTAAGCCTTCAATACTGCATATAGTCTAGATCCTATACAGATCACATGTCCAAAGAAGACTTTGTCTCTTGGAGTTCTTCTATTTGAGCCTTTAGGCCCTTAAATTCAGCCTCTTTTTCTTGTATTTTCTACTCATATTGAGCCTATTGGTGCCCCAAAGATTCATTCCTCTATGCCATTCCTTGACTAAACTCAAGGAAAAGTCACTCCAACTCTTCTTTCTTCAGTCACAGATTATGTTTCATCTCTTAATTCTTAGACTGTAGCTCTTTTATCATGGCAGGGTTGGTAACCTAAGTCTTCACAAGTTCACCCTGAAGTTTTTTCCTCTCATCCTCTACTACCAGCCCCCTTTCCGTCAAATGTGCGACATCCACCTACAAGGATTTCTCTTTTTTCTCCAGAAAACTAATCCTTTCTCTTTCTACTTTAAGCTGCTCATCCTTTTTTAGCTAGCGGTCAGTTTTAAGGAAGTCAGAAGTGACTATCTGTTGTGTTTCCTCCATGATTTCAACCTTATCCTATGGTCGGGCGACCTTCATGTTGAGCCCTACAACATATATCTGATAATCTTCTAGGTGCATTTCCCCCTGAGGCTTGGTTACCCTCGGGTACATGGTTGAAATCTTCAATTCCTGTCGCGCCTCATCATAAAGAATCTGTATTTTTGGCTCACCAGAAGCGCTATCATCTTTTTCCCTACGCTTTCACATTCTACTTGCACATGCCTCCTTTCTGCAATTAATTTGTGCCTTGAATTCGGCTGGCGACAAAAATAGTCCATTTGCGAAAGGAGCACCAGAAGGTAGGGCATATGGATAGGTAACCCTCATAGGCACAGGAATTTGTTTCTTCTGGAGAGTGACTGTTTGTAAGGAGAAGTGGGGCACATTCCAAAGTTTGGTTTGAGGCCCAACAGAAGGGCTAGTCATTTGTAATAACTAAATTGGTGAATCAGCCATAGGACTCATAGGCTGGGATGGTGGAGGAGTTGTCAATGTGGTGTTAGCCTGTTACGATGGAAGAGGATCTGTAGTAATAGCAAAAAAAGAAGGGGCACTCGCAAGGGGTATGTTTTAAGAAAGTGAGGCAAGGAAAGTCTGAATGGCAACAGTGGGTGTAACGGTCCATGGAGGAGTACGACAAAGTGGAGTGGTGTGTAAAAATTGGGCGAAACCTCATGAATATGTTGGATTAAAACTGGAAGGCACAGGGCCAATACTCATGGTAGGGATCGTTGGTGAGGCAGGGGCAGACACCAAGGAATGAGAAGTAAGGGAAGGAGTGAATTTTACCTGTTGAATGGTTGATGGCAGC
Source organism: Sequoia sempervirens (assembly GCA_007258455.2). Classification (NCBI taxonomy): domain Eukaryota; kingdom Viridiplantae; phylum Streptophyta; class Pinopsida; order Cupressales; family Cupressaceae; genus Sequoia; species Sequoia sempervirens. Next base: position 18,614 of record VDFB02106967.1, read on the forward strand.
TCTAGAATCATCAGCAACTCCTCCTCAGCCTCAGGCTCCTAGCTAGCTGCAAGAACTTTTCTTCCGATGAGTTTTTGTGAACCTTCTCTAATAACGCTCTCTGTGCACTGTCGTTTCACAAATGGGGTCTCCCAAGCTTTAGAAGCTATTACCATTTGTTGTAGTGATAACCTGGCTAGATTAGCGGCCCAACTGAGTGTATGTGAGGCCCTTGATATATTACAACACACAGTTGTGGCCACATAGGCGGGCTGCCTAGGGCCTTTCTCCTTTGGCGCAAAGGAAGTAGATGTTGCCGCTTCCTCTTCCTGCTCTTCAGACTTGACTCCTGGGTCTCCGCTCTTATTAATACTAGAGCTCAGGCTGGGTTGACCCTAATTCTACCATCTTTCAAATTCCTTGTCGTCTTTCAGACTATTGTAAGGGGCATCCTATTGCCCTATCTCTTGGCGATACTTCCAGAAAGCCTCTATTTTTTTAGCAACCCACTCCTCATCCTTCTTAAACTTATTGTACATGCCGAACTCCATCTAGAAACTATCTTTGGCCACCACCACATCAAAGTAGAACTTGTGCCATGGCCCTCTAGTATCTTGCATAGGAATATGTGCCAATTCAACAAAATTTTCATCTTTTTCTACCTGCGGGTTACGCCACTTCTCCCAGTAAGGTCAGCGAACATGTGTAACTTTCATATGCGGCTCCAGAAATTCATTGAAATGGTTGTATTCCCACTTATCATTTACCAGCACCAACCCTAAATAAGACAGTTTATCCTCCAATAACTAGTCTGATTGTTTCTTAATCAGAATACTGACTTGAAACACTTCAGACAAGACAAGAATCCCTTTTTCTTGACACTTTTGTTGCTACAAAAGGTAAAATCAGTGATACACACCTATCAATACATTTCCAGTATGAGCACCCTATCTATGACACAGGCTGGGAGAAGGAAAGGTTGACCAGTGAAGCCCCACATCTGGAGAATCATGAAATCTATTCCTAAGAACCAGTCACAAGCGAAAGTGAAACTCTACATATATCCGGTCTACTCCTTGTCGATCCGAATTATGTCACCTTCTCTGATTAAATCATGCAAGACCAGAGTTATGAAATAGTCTAAAAATGCATAATAATCATATGATACGGAAAGAAAATGCGTCCATGTGGACACTGGCTTCCTCTTACCCTGTTCATCAAAAATTGATAATTTAAAATACTGGGCAAAGAAATCAAGGTTTTGATGCAGAAACATGTGAACTAAAAAAGAAAGAAATCTAAACTTTCCCTCTACTGGGAAAATCTTTATTTTTTGTATCATTTCATCTACCATGAACTCAACAAAATCATACCAGAAGGTATCATGCTGCTTGTGGAATTGGAATGTCGGTCCTAATTGAAAAGTTTCCACCATCTCATTGGACTCTAGGTCGCACACAAAAGCTAGCATGGACATGGCATCCTACAAATCCTTGTGTAACACACCATGTGGCAATGAAATACTTTGCAATTTAGCAGCTGGGATGCCTTCCCTAGCAATCTCCTCCAACAAGAACTTTGAGTTCCTTTTCATCGCCCTTCATGTTTTCTCTCTTTCGCCAGGGTCAAAGGACTCAATGTTCTCTCTTATTTTACTTGGGTTTGGGATGCATAACATATGTCAGATGGCCTATGGGGTGATGTGAACCCTTAATTTTAGACCCTTGATGTAGTGGATGTTAGGGTTATAACGTTGAATGGCAGCGTCAACTATCTCCAGGTAGTAGTGCACCAGCGAGACCATGGATTGTGGAAGACCATTGTACCAAATTTTCGTTGTTGTAGATTTGTCCGCATTTGGTGCCATCAACCTTACACAGACTGCTTCTCTTAAGTACTTAGGGTTTTTGCGAGCCATGGTTCATAGAAATTATCCCATTTCTCTTCAACCCTTTTCTTGTTTCTGCAATCCTTGGGCCTTTTCAACTCTTCTCTATATGCCAAATCCTCATTGACATATACATTATCTGATGACCGTATGGTTGTAAACAGCTCCTGGCTAATTTCCTCTTGCATTGGCTGAGATGAACTCTCTGACATCTCTCTTTGGATGAAGACCTCTGCGAGTTCTGGACTCTGCAATTTTTCTCAGCTCTGGATACGCTAAAAAAATAACTCTGCACTTCTAGCTTTGGCGTTTGTGAAAAGAATTTGAATTATTAAGCCTTTTCATGCAATATTTGTTTATCTATCCTCAAGGTGGTAGACAAAAGCATGCATTTTTCATTTAATTTGGCATGTACTGTTAATTTTGCAATTCATGCAAAATAAACTACTTGCCATTTTGAGGTGGCAGGAATTCATTATTGTGTTCAGCAATCATGTGATATGTTGTGATTCCCTTGAAACTTGAGCCAGGAATTTTCTTTCTAACCTTGTGTCAGTATGTGCTGGTAATTAATACCCTAGCCAAAATGATTACACCAAAGCAAACGATCACGACCTAAAAAGATATGAATATTTCCTTGGGCTCTCGGAAATTCCTATGAGATGACACAATAGCCTACGGCCATGCGGCTTACTATCGATGAGTGCCACATTTTTAAAGCTAATTAATTAGCTCCTATTAATCTATCACTTATTGAACCATACCTCTATAGATGCAACTAGTCTGAAAATGTGAGAAAACCCAGGAACGCTTTTCAAGTTGGCATCTAGCAATCATCACATTTTCTCGAAATGGATTAGCATGTGTCTTGTCATTTTTTCTATAAATAGGCTAGTAAGTAGTGAGGAAATCATACTTAGCATTTGAGCAGTGATAGGTTGTTAGCAGAGTTTTAAGCAAGCTTTCTCATAGGTTAGGTGATAGGCAAATTTTAGTATTGGCTAAAAAGCATAGGAATAGTATTAGAATCATGGATACTCCTGTTCGTCTAACCTCATATAAGTCACATACAGTGTTTTTAGGGGAGGTTTCTACTAGGCGGCTGAAAAGAATGACCAAGAATAAGCATTCATTGGTCCTGATAGCCATAAAATGGGTTTTGGGTAAAGACTGCATAGAATATGAGGACAAGTATCAGGTGAATACTAATATATGTTCCCACTTCATGGTGTCCATGTTAGATATTGGCATTCTGAGGCCCTCATCCTGAACCTGGTTAAGGAAATGTTTCCCAGAAAGTACCTTAATGGCCTTGGTGAAGTTGTTCACGCTACATACGGGGTAGTTCTGTCGTCAGCCAGCAACCTCTGTCGCTATATCGAGGAAGAAGTGGTAGTCATTTGGCTAACATTTTTTAGTAGATTCTGCCTTCAGAAACATGACAGGCATCGAAAGAGGGTTACCCAAGCCTTGCATTTCCTGTTTCGTAGTTACAACATGATACTGTTCTACAACATAGATTGGTATACTAACTTTAGGAGCTTGGTGTTTCCCTCACCAATGACAGTTGTGCTGAACGATGTTGCTTCTACTCCCAAACAATTTGTTGATGAGAAAGAGGTAGATGCTGCCATTGATGCGTCAATTAGTGCCTCTCATGCTAATGAAAAACTATCTCTGCTCCCAAAAAAATGCCTCCCCGTTTTCTTTATTTCCTGCTATTTCCTAGACCACCTGCCTATAGTGTGCATATAAGCCTGAAAAAAGACTATCATTTTGCATATGTAAAAGACTAGCTCAAATACTTGTATATTTTTTGGATTATGGCTTCCCTAGCCATTTTGCAATGTTAAAAACCAAAGAATATATATAAATAGATATATATCTTTATAAAGAAATCCATGCTCTCTCTTTCATTCTGAATTTTAGTTTTATGGGCTCTTTTATAACATGTGTGTATTTCTTTGCACCTGGGTATTTTTATGTAAAGCAATCTTGCTATTCCACTCTCCATAATAATGGGTTAGTTCCACAAAGAAACACATAAATTTCAAAAAAGACTGGCCAAAGAAAGGGAAATAAAATAAAGCACTATTCACATATGTACAAAATAGAACTCAACACCTAATGGAACAGCTTAAGATGAATCCCATTAATCGGGATTCCTAAGGGTTACTGTTCCATATTTTTTAACTCAAAAGCGTTATGCTCCTTGCACCAAATGATTTTAAACGGACCCTCCCATAGGCTATCAAATTTACCATGCCGACTTGGCTTAGCAACCCTTTTATCATATTTTAGTACTAAGTCTCTACACTTTAGGCCTTGGTCGGAAGCCTTCTTGTCAAACCATCACTTGACCACTTGCTGACAGTTTATCATGGCTATTAGGGAATTATCCCTTTTTTCTTGCACTTCTAACAGTTTGGCAAGCCGAACTTCCATGGCACCATTTTGTTCTATCTCAATGGATTTCAACAATTTGAGTGCCGAAATCTCCATAGATATAGGTAACAACGCCTCTTTCCCGTATACCAACTCATAATGTGAAGTCTTAAGGAATTGCTTAGGAGTTATGTAGTTTGTCCAGAGCACTGCTCAGAGGTTTTTATGCCATTCCCTCTAGTGTTCTGAACCAATCCTTTTAAGGAGCTGGACTAGGCTCTTATTTTATGATTCTGCTAGGCCGTTTCCCTGTGGGTAATAATTTGATGATGTCTTGAGGAATATGCCATTAGTTAATGTGAAGTGACAAACCTTTGTGCCTAGAAAAGCTTTGGCATTATCAGAAATGATAGTCTTCGGAGGACCGAACCTTGTCACCAGCTCTTCGAGGAAATCTACAATCTTCGTTTCTGTTGTGCTTTTAAGTGGAACGATCTCCATCCATCTTGTGAAGTAATTTGTGGCGATCAGAATCCACTTGTGTTCGACACTAGAAGATGGGTTAATCATTTTGATGAAGTCCAGTCCCCATTGCGCAAATGGTTCGTCTGCCACTATGGGTTTGAGAGGCATTGCATAATTCTTCCTTCTGTTAGTAAAGAACTGGCATTTTTTGCAAGATTTTACCACATAGTGGGAGTCATCAAATAGTGTAGGCTAATAGTAACTGGCACACGTGCTTTTAATGGTGGTGGTCTTAGCAGAATAGTGTCTACCCACAGTGCTATTGTGGAATGCGTCGAGGATCCTCTTTGCTTGCTCTGAAGAAACGCATCATAGGACAACACCATCTAACTTCCTTTTGAAGAGGACTCTCTCTACTAGAGTATATTTGCAATTTTGAAGCTGGTAGTATCTCCTTTTTTGGGATGAGAGACCAGGTGGATACTTTTTGATTTGCATGAACTTTCTTCTATCAGTCAGCCAACAACCCTCTCATTCTAGTTCATTTATCAAAACAACCTCCGGTTGCTCCGCTGCGGCGGGTATCTCCTCGTTCTGCGCCATGTATTTGCACAGTCCTCTTCCTCTAATAGTGTTAGTAGGTTTGACCTTGAGGTCATATTCAAGGATCTTAGTGATCCAATTAGATTTTTTCTGTGATCTCCCCTTCCATGATATATTCGCACACATTGGAATGTGAGACATAAACGAACATCTTGTTGTAGGAAATTAGATGGCGAAACTTTGTAAGCCCCTTCACTATGGAAAAGGCCTAACTTTCGACAAAATTATAATTCTCCTCATATTCCTTCAGGGTCTAGGAGTAGAATGCCACTGGATGTTCCCCCTTTCCTTCATCATCTTTTTGGGTTAGGACAGTAGCGATACTAGATTTACTACTGAATGCATACATTATAAAATCCTTAGATAGATCTAGATTAACAAGTACCAAAGCAAGAGAAATAACTTCCTTAACTATTTCAAAAGAATCTTGAGCTTCGATCGTCCAATTGAATGTCTGATCCATCTTAAGCTTTAGGGTGATCGGCTAAATTGTTCCCGCAAAGTCGGAAATAAACTTGCTAACAAAATTTACCTTGCCCAGGAAAGATTGAACACCTTTCTTATTCACTGAAAGGGGGAGTTCCTTGATGGATTTTACCCATTCAAGGTCAATTGAAATAGCTTCCTTAGATACATGTCCTAATAGTTTTCCTTGTAGTACTCTAAATACGCATTTCTTCAGATTTAGGGAAACCCTGAATTCTTGGCACTTTTGAAAAACTATTTCTAACTGATCAAAATGATCATCCTTAGATTTAGAAAACACAGTAAGATCATCCAAGTAAATTAGAATAAACTTATTGATTAGTTTTTTTGAATGTGATGTCCATCTTCTGCTGGAATGTTTCCCCTGCATTGGATAAACCAAAAGGAATTTTAGAATATGCAAATGTTCCCCACGTTGTGGTGAACGTAGTCTTGTGTTGATCTTGTTCCTTAACTTAGATCTGATTGTGGCCGGGGAAACTATCCAGCAAAGAAAACATTTCCGATCCTGCAACCATTTTTAGGATTGACTCCATTGAAGGAAGTGGATAATGATCTTTTAGGGATGCTCTGTTTAGGTCTCGGAAGTCCACACACAAATGGATATCTCCATTCTTTTTTTAGGCTGGGACCAAATTCGATACCCAAGTACTATGCTTGATTAGGAAGACAATGCATGACTCAGGGAGCTTAGTTAGTTCTTGCGCCATTAGATCTTCAATTTTAGGGTTTACTGGCCTCTATTTTTGTCAGACTGGTTTTGCACCTTCTATTAGCTTGATAGTGTGCTGAATGATATCAGGATCATATCCCTCTAGATCATCATAGGACAAGGCCACTACACCATACTTTTCACAGAAACTGATGAGTCTTTCTTTGTCATGGTGTGGAACATTTTTCCCAACTTGAATATTCTTGCCATATGTGAACCAAAGGCTCACATAATCACTTGTGTCTACTACAAAATTTTGTTTATCATTTTGGGCGTCATCACAATTGAATTTTTTTTTGAGTAACCAATCCTTTCGGAAGCTTGTTAGATTTGAGCTGCATAATTTTTCCTTCATAAGCTTTGGAAATCTTTGGTTGAAGCTGATTTGCGAACTCCCCTGATTGCTAGATAAACAAGGTGATGTGTTCATCACTTTCAAAAAAATTCCAACTCTGATCATTGTCAGGGATCGTTGGTTAGACTAGCACTTGTACTGAATGCTCGTTATGTATAAGGTCAGAGACAGGATCAAACTGAGCACCAATCATGGCTATGTGATCTGCATCGATAATTTTTCCTCGGGGAATAGTCTCGATGTTGAAGGCTTCAAAACCCTCAACCAGATCCTAGACTCGGAGCTGATAGGATCTCACGCGGACATTCTTTGCCACAGAAATTCCTCAGACTTGGTTGACTACTAGTTTAGAATCTCCAAACACCATTAATTTCTTAAATCCCATTTGTTCTACAAGGCTTAAACCTTGAACTAATCCTTCATATTCAACCTCATTGTTTTAAGAGGCTAAATGAAAATTGATAGACCTTAACAATTTTTCATAATTTTGTGGGGATATTATATATATATATCCCCACTCTAGCACCCACTTTGCTTCTTGCTCCGTCAAAGTACAGTGTCCATAGCTCATTTGCTTGGCTACGTTCAGATTTTTTGGCGACCTTTGGAAGCACTTGGTCTTCATCATAAACTACATAGGTGCCCAATCCTATAACATGATAATTTCCAAAAGGATCATTTTCCATGTGCTCACTCAAAAGAGCATCTTCTTTGTCATTTCGGTCTCTGCTCACCTTTTTGTTCCTCTAGTAATTCAACGCCTTACATTTCTTCCTTGGTGATAGAGGTATTTACGGCTTCAAAATTGATCAAGGCTTCGTCCGCTACATGTTTAGAATGTAAAGCCTCTGATTGTATTTTCATTTTTGTGCCATGTTTGGCCTGAGTATCAGATGTGACCAATCCAAGGACAGGTATCCACCCACCTTTGAAGTAAATTCTTGGGATAAACAAAGACCAAACATAGGAGGAACATCTTTGATCATAGTGTCTTGTGAAACTGTGATACTAGGATAGGAAAATAGAGTTAAATGAAGTGCTTTGATGACACCTATGGTTTCAACTTTGTTCCCATCAAGCTGCATTACCCCCATTTTCATAGGTTCATAGCTAAGTCCTAAAGCTTTAGCTATCTGTTTAGGCATAACTGTGGTACTAGCGCTAGAATTAATCATAGCATTCTGCAATAACTCCTTTCCTATAATAGGAATCAAGAAGAAGGGTTGAGGTTTTAACTTATCCCTAACTTCGGTAGGGGATTTCTTTGTATTGTTTGTAAGGACTTTAGTTGGTGGCATTTGATTAACAACCTCTACACTGGAAAATAGCTCTGTTGGTGCCGGGTTGACCTCTTCTTGAAGCGCATTCTGTAATAGCATCTTTTTCTTTGGGATAGCTAGAATGTCCCATAGAGACACATTAGTGGATGATTTCTTCAATTTTTCTACCACATTAAAAGGTGACAAACTCAGAGGCTTCTGCTCCTTGGTTCTTGCTATAATAATTTCCTTCCATGGTTGAGATGGTGACGGGACATTTGAAGTGCTAGGAATCTGATCAGAAGCACTTTTGAGTTGCGGGATGACTACATGTGAAACAACTGACTCACCGGTGAATCTCCTCTTTGAGTGCATGTTATAATCAAATTGAACTTGCGGTATTTTGGGTATGAATGTGTCATTAGCAAACAACATTTCTTCTTCCTCTATCCAGGGGAAAAGCGTGTGATCAAGAGCAATATCAAATTCTTGCTCTAAAGACATTCCTTGCATTTGCATGGTAAGAACCGCACTCTCCATTTGTGGTGAAGCATATATATAACCCTCGTGATCTATTGTCGTGCCTTGGCTGCATTGCTCCACCACCTTTTGTTGCAAGTTGCCATGCAGACAATTTCGGGGCATATGCACATCGCTGCAAGGGAAGCACCATAGATTGATATCATCAATAAGATTGTTCTTCCCTGTGGTTAATTCCCTACTTGAGCTTGGTGATGTGCTCATTAGTGGAGTAGGCGACACCATTTCATTTGTAGTTGGAGCTAGTAGACTAGTATGAGGCATGCCTTGGTACTGATTCTACTGATATAAGGACCACTCGGCCTTGATAATTTTGTTATGTAGGATTCAGAGGTGTTCATTGGTTTCACTTAAGAGTGGTTATATCATTCACCATGGTTCGCAACATCTGTTTGAGGTCGCTCATTTCATCCTTGGAAGAACCTAATGTAGAGGCTATATTTTGTGGGGTTGCCGCATATGTATACATCGACTAGACAGTTGCAAGCATTCTAGTTAACGTAACCTCTTGCAGAGGGATTGAAATTTTAGGAAATATCAACATGATAGGTTGAGGGGGCAACTTTTCACAACCTATCAAATGATTCTCGGCCTTGACAGTGACACCATAAGCATCTAGTAGAGTAGCTCCTCCCAAAGACTTGATCATCACGAAAATGTCAGAATTGATGGACTTTAGATAAAATATGAACACCAACTCAGGAGTCGGGTGTATAGTAATAGGATTACTTTGCCAATTTGTGTGAAATCGGGCATTAAATTCTATGAGATCCTCCTGGGTGGCTCATTTTATGATAGATAGTTGATAATACAGTGAAGAACGATCTCTGTCATTTGAGAACCTCTCATAAAATGCATCTTCAAGCTCGTCCTAGGTGGGAATAGTATTAGGTGACAATGTTTGGTACCAATCCAGTGCCTTGCTTTTAAAAGACATGGCGAGAAGCCTTAGAGCTAGATTCTACGCTATAATCCCATGTACCAGACATGCGTCTGCCACATCTTGCAAATGTTCTGCTGGTATTCTTGAGCCATCTCCAATAAACTTCGATATATCTTTCATGGCTGAAACCAGGATAGTGCCCTAGACAGCGGGTGTTACTAGGGCTGCTAGGGGACTTCTGACGTCCCATGCCACGTAATTTCTATTAGCAACTGGCAACATGGTGAGAGGAAAGGGTGGCTGAAACAAAATGGTTTTCAACTAATTTGTGACTCAAACTGTTCCTAGTAGAGGTACTAGTAAACTGGGGTTACCTGCGGTTTGGTATCTAGTTACAGGCCAATGGCTCATACACCCTTCTAAAATGAAATTTCATTTAAGCTCAATCCCACTGGGCTTTCTAGAAAAATAACAAACTGTTGATGCCAAAATTTGATGAGGTAACAATTTCTTATGGGAAACTCAATTTATGGGAGACCTTTTGTGCTAAACTGAGTGACCTCTAGGTTTTTAGAGAAGTCGGCTTCTTCTTTAATGGGGGTTTGAAAGGGAAAAGGAAATGGATATAGTAAAATAAAGTCTAACCTAAGGCGATGCGCCAAGACTTAATGATAGGAATGCTAAATCATAGATCTAAGGGCCTGAATGGTGTTGTAGCATTCCAGAACATCAAAAACTTAATATTACAGCATAGACAATCCATTCATCAACATAAAATAATACTGCATACATTCCTACTACCAAGAAGATTCATTGGACATGGTCTAGGTCAGAAAACTTGCATTCAACATATATAGAAGTTCTTAAATTAAATGTCCAAACAATAAAAGCATAGTTTATAGTTTGATCAAAAAGCATGAAAAATAGAAAGGCCGAACAATTGGCACAGTCTAAGAGTTTTTGAAATAAAATAAAACACAATAAAGGCCCGACGTCTTTATACTAAAACCACTATTTTCCTTCAAATTCTGAACCCTTTTCTCACAACAGAGAAAAGTATAGAAAGCAGGGAAAAACCCCCACCGCTTAGGTGAGAAGCAATATAAAATATTTCACAATCCCTTGGAAATGATGCAAGAATCACAATATTCCAAAATACATTGCAATAGAATCGATCTAGAACCAAGCATCCAGTCACTCTAGGCACAGGTGCGTCCTCTATAAATGATGGTGGTGGTCCTGACAAGGCCTGATTAGACAAGTGTCACCCTCCTGTGTGAATGATTATGACACGTAGTGGCCAATAGCATCATTTAGTTCATCTAGTCTATTGCTCAAATATGAGATCCACTAGCTAGGCACGTGGCAGCCTTTTGTTACCCATATGAACCCTTTGCTTTCGTCACTGAGGACTTGCGTTAACGCTACACATGTTGAATCGGCCGAGCACCTCATGAACAATGGAGAGAACAATTACCAGCCGGGTGAAAAAGAGACGTGTGGTAGTGTTTTGCTGCCCGCGGTTGCTACTTCATCTCTATGCAAAAATATTTGTGAATAGAGGACACGTAGCAAGTGTACACCGTAGATAGCAACTATGGGGCCTACCAAAACCTTTTGGGAAAAAGGGCTTCATGGCACCTAAGTAGAGCCTAATGAGATAGTAAGAAAGCATGATCAAAAGAATCCTGCAGCCACAACACGTGGAAGTATAGTGAAGTTTCTTGGAATGCGAAGGAATGTAGAGACTCAGAGTTGTGAGGAGTAGACATGTGGAGTGGTAGAACAGAACCTAGATAAAAGGTTGAGCTGACTTTGCGGTGCACTGGCCAACACATAGAGGAAAAATACACATGAAGGGAGCTAGTTAAATATTTATTAATAGTTCCATTTCAAATTTTCATTTACAACATTTCATCTTTCAGGTCATTGCATACTGTAGTTAGAATATTACCTTGTTTCCAGTCTAAAAATTTCATTTTACTTTTGATCATTGCATTGCACTTTCTTTAGTCTTCCATGATAGCATGTTTTCTTTCAAGAGATGTAGCTTCAATATGGTTAAAAATGGATTGCATAATACAATGCCCCTCCTATGAGTTCAATTTAGATTAAAAAAATGAGGTCATTAAGAAACATGTTAGTCATCCAAGTTATACTATCTTTCATGAAACCATTGACACAATCCTTAATATTACACTGCCCATTGGTGAGGATGGTAGTGTATACAATCATAACAACTAGATTTGTTCTTCTATGAATACCTCTCCTATTAGTGACAAAGGTATCATGGTGAAAAAAGATACAAGCATTGAGAGTCTTGATTGTTCTTATCATCTCCCCCCTTTGGAAGACATTACAAAACAAGAAGATGAGATCATAGAAACATTTCTAAACATCACCTTACCTATTCTACATCCATCTCTTTCTTCTGAGAATATTTTAGTGAAATACAATAGCCATAACAACCAAAATTTTCCTTCTAATATCCCCCCTTGATACAAAGAGGATAGGTTCATATTAGAAGATGCACCTATCGAGAGTCATGATAATCTTGCCCTCCCTTCCGTAATGCGCCTACCATTTGGAACAATCTATTTGGAAATGATAGTTGTCCTTCTCTTGATGCATCCCCTACTTGTGATGAAGCTACTTTACAATATATAACCATGGATGAACATAATACAAGCTCTCCTACTAGGGTAGATGGTAAAACACAAGAGAATGAGACCTTAGAGAAAAAGGATAAAGTCATGAAAAATCATAACAATCAAATAGATCATTTTCCTAATATCCCCACTTTTGATGAATAAGACAATTCAACCATTGATAACTCCCTTACATGCGATGAACTCATTTTAGAAGAAACAACCCTTGAATGTCAATAAAATTTGGTTTGTATTCCTCCTAAGAACTCTCCTACTAGGGAAGACATAATAGCATAAGTAAATGAGAACATTGAAAATAGTAATTCCTTAGATGAAGATGATGAAGTAACATTGGACTACTCTTCACTAATAGATCATGAAAATGAGGATAAGTCTTATGAGGTTATGCACATTAGATACCCATTCTAGTAATCTGCTAGCCTAAACTTATCATTTATCCACCCTCTCAAAAACAACAAGTTCAAAACAAACCCGTCCTTATCCTCAAACCACCCAAGAACAATGTTTTGCAGCTACCAGGTTACAATACCGTTGCTCATACATACAACACTAGGAACAATATGAAACTAAGACAAACACCTTCAACATCCCTCCCATTTCCTAATCCTATCCTACCTAGTGCACCTCATTTTCCTTCACAAATTGGAAAGGACTATGATCTTGTTGAACAACTTAAAAAAAATCCTGCAAAGATATCCCTATGGGACTTAATCTAGAATTCACCTAATTATCCTAGCATGCTTCAAACAACCTTACAACAAGTTGTGGTTCCCTCTAGTGAAAACCCGAATGATATAGCAACCATGATTCAAGGGATAAATGCTGACATTATTTTCCAACAAAGTGAACTCTGCCCTTTGTAAATGCAAAAACAATGTGATGGTCTCATGATAATAGATCAATAAAATACAAAAGGGATAAAACGTACCCTTGTGGAAAATGGCTCAGCCTTAAATGTGTGTAGTGTGAACCTTTTGGATAAGCTTGATATTGATAAATCCAAAATCCAACCCGCCTCAGTATCTATTAATGGCTTTCATAACTTGAGAAAAAAACCACTTGGGGTGATCACAATACCTATTAAAGTTGACAAAGTTACATTAAAAATCTTGATCCATGTTATGCCTAATGATCTTTCATATAATCTCCTTTTAGGAAGACCATGTATTCATGAGATGCATGTTGTACACTCTACTCTTCATCGTATCAGGAAATATGTCTACAAAAATATAGTTTATACAATCGAAAATGATCCTAAACCATACATTTGTCTAAACATTGAGAAAAACAAGGAAAATCCCTTGAAAATATTTACACCAACAACACAAGTGGAATTCATGCAACAAAAAGACAATGAAGCACACCTTGAGCACATCACAAAGCTATTAGATGATGATTGGGGTTCCTTAGATTTCACACGGAGCTTTGATGGGAAATAAGAAATCATAAAGCAATGTGAAAAAGAAAAAGAAGTAATGCCAACACAAAACTCAGAAGACCCTTCGACAACATCCACCTCATCCAATTTAGAAGAAAAGGAAAATTACACAAAAAACTTTGATGAACTTATCATGAGCAACTGCAGAATCCAAAAGAGATGAATAATCTTTATGGAAAAGGTTATGAGATTATGAAACAACTTGGATATAGTGGAAAATGATGTGGTGCTAGAGAACAAGGTATCTGTGTCCTTATAGAACCTCACACAGAAGAAAAGACTAGTGGTCTTGGTTATTGTCCCTCAAAAGACACAAACAAGCCTTCACTTAATATCAAAACTATCACAAAACATCATTCTAAGCCAACTTTGATTTTAGTGCATCTTGAACTAATAGACACTAGTGGTCTTGATTGTTATCTATTGAAAGAAATGAAACAAACAAAGAAATCCTTGATTAATGTAAATTTCATCATACAAAACACATACGATTTGAATTCATTATACTCTACACCCTCCAGTAAAGGAGAGAACCAAATTTTGCAATCCAAATAATCTTGTGTAAGTATGAAATCATGTACTAAGTAAGAGACATCTTCGTCAAAAAATAAAATGAACACCTTCTACCATTGATCAAGAGAGTATCCTGACGAGACTCCTCCAAGATCATCTAATCTCTCTCCCTCCAAGAACACAAAATAAATTCTACTACAAGAATTATTTTTGTCTGTATCATAGAGTTCATGGTCATCCTACTAATGAGTTTAAGGCTTTAAGTAAAAAAATTCAACATCTCAAGGAATGTGATGCTCTTCCTTGTTTTGAAGAACCTAATACCTATAACTATACTCATTTTCATCCTATTCATCTCACCCTTGTCTTGCACTATGTGGGGGAAAGGAGTTAGGTAGGCTTCTCCTTGTATGTCACCTATCATTGCCTCTTTTGGCTAGTTGACCACCTTTCCTATATATATAAGAGAAAGCTTTCGATGTGGACAACATGCCTTAAGTTGGCTCGCATGTGACATACTGAGCAACCCTTCAATCCTTTTTCATGATATAGCTTATTGGAAACATATGACTTGGCATAGGTCTTTCCGAATAATCTCTCATGCCTTCTTCTACTATAAAGAAATCGCTCACAAAAATAATGTTAGAAACCTCTTTAAAGTGGGGCCATACATCGACACTCATGTTTCATTATGAAATTTTCTTTCTTCTTGTGATGCATCCTTTTCTTTGTGGTATCATTGGGTTTTATTTCCTCCGAGAGTGTGATATTTCTTTGACTTGTCCTCTCTTGGAAAAATTAAGCACAATTTTCCCTAAGATGAGACCTTGCATGAACTAAACAAAATCCCTTTGAACCTCTCTCTTTCTTGTTACATTGAATTTTTTTAACTTATTAAAGTAATGGAGGTATGGCTTTGATATGGTCCCTTGGGTCTCACCTAGTGAACACCTAGCTTCACTAGCCCTTGTAAGGGTGTGTTCCACTTGTAAATATTTTTGGACAAATATCCTAGACCCGGTCCACTGTGTTGGATGACTAGTTGAAGCTTGATGCATTGTAGTTCTTCTTTTTCTTTTTTCCCTTTTCCTTATCTTTGATGGTGTATTTTTGCGATCTAGTTATGGCTTCATATATCATCTATAAGCATGCTCCTTTGTACCTATGTTGGTTTCCCATAGGATTGGTCACCCTCTTCATTATTTTTATCCTATCTTACTAGCATTTGTACATTTCAACCCCTCTTGATTGCATGGTTTTCTACTTTAGTGTGATTTTGAAGCAAGTTCATCTTCTCAATAAAGTGGGGGCTAAATGTAGTGTAATAACATGCCTACCCTTGAATTTTCACAATTTTTTGGGCCCACCTTGCTTTATTTATGCTTCTTTATGGATTAATTGGTCCTATTTTGTGTCCACAAGCCCTATGAATTATATCATTTTCTAGTCAATCTCGAAATTCTTCAACGCATAAATGATAATTTAATGAATCCATCTTTGTGTCCCTAATTTTTGGGTTGGGACTAAAATGCTACCTAGGGCATCTTTGTCCCCCAAAGGTCTCAGGATGCTGATTTTGAGGCATCTTAATTGGGCCCCTTTTTGGTGACTATGCCCCAAGTTTCATGGCTTTGGAATAAGACACGACCTAAGGAGTCTTAGTCCTCCTTGTGTCATTTTTCAGGATTTAATTTCAAATTCTAGTAGGATTTAGACTCCTTTAATTAATGATTTCCCATGTTAGCTTGTTGTGGTGTAATTTCCAGATATTAAGCATGAATAAGTATAAATACAAAGTTCCTCCACTCATTTCTCATAACAAGCATTCAATTATTCATTCCTAAGGAAATTTTATGCATTCAAGAGCAAGTACTCAAGTATTAAAAGCTATCATCAAGATTCAAGCATCATTTTAGGGTTTTAGTGAATCCATTCATGTTGTTGAGCAAAGATTGTGGATGTAGCATTGAAGATCTATTTGGAACCATTGTTCACATCATATCCAAGGATCCAATATCTAAATTCTTCATGGCCACTACATGGTAGATTGTAGATTTTCTTCACAAGAAATCATCCAAGGTGATATCATTTACATATTTAATGTTTCATGCTTCATTTCATCATTTGGTTTAATTACCTACAAGTTTTACCAAGCAAAACCCTCATTTACTAACAATCAACAGGAATTTCCCTCTTGTGTGTTTGTATATGCAAATATAGGTTGAAGATTTGAAGATCCTTTAAAGTGAAAAGTTTTGAAGGTTGCAAAGTTGCATTACAAAGTTGTCATCTTCACTGAATCTCACCTATAGGCCAGATCTAGAAGATTCAGGACCTCAAATTAGAGAAGAAGCAAGTGTAGACCTTGGAGATCAGGACCACATTCAGACTTTCTAGAAATTCAAAACGTGACTAATATGCCACCTTGGGCGTCTTAGTCCTCTCAAGCATATTTTTCAGATATTCCTTCAGATCCTATTCCAAAATCTGAAGACTATATATGCGCCCCAAAAAATAGCAGGGGACTAATACACCACTCTGGGCATCTTAGTCCTACATAACACTTTTTGGTAGCTTCTTTGTATTTTTGGAATCCTCACAACATCTCCAAACTTCCCAGGTACACATATGCTAACTTGGTGTAGCTTAATTTCATCATTTGCACTCATTATTTAGCTTTTATTGCTAGATTTTGTAGGTGGGCATGTGCAGGATCATGGTATGCCAAACAGGCCCTTAAGTGGCAAAAAATTCAGAAAAATCAGTGTTAGGAAACTTGACGTAAATATTTGAATAAGTTATCTATATTATTTCAAAAATATGTAAGAATAGAATTTGTATAAAATTGAATGTAGTTTTTAAAATACTAGGTTTATTTAAAAAATAAATAAAATCTATTTGGTGAAAATTTGAAATTTCAATGTAGTACTTAAATTTCGTGGAAAAATAAGAAGTAGGTGTCTGTCGACCACCCTAACCATAATAAAATGATAATATTTTTTTATAAGATTTTATATATAAGTAGAGGACCTATGTCCTGATGTGATGCATTTTTTGTAATTTTTTCCAAGTAAATAATTAATTATGATTTTTTTATTAAAACTTTTAGAAAATATAAAACTCATACAATTCACCTTAACTTGGTAAAAATTCAAAATTTAATTTTTCTTTTAATCCTATAGTATGTAAGCATAGAATGTGGCCATGTTTTGGATTCAAAATATAGTCGTTTGAAAGTTATAGATGTTTTTCAATCGACCTATCGATCGGGACTTTAGTCATAATTCTAATAGAAAATGAATAATAATTATTTATTAAATTCAAATTAAATCATAATTTATATTTTTGGAAAGCTGAGAATCTCCTCTAAAAACCCTTTTCATTTCATTAATTTTGGGTGAAAAAAAAGTCGTCAGCCACATACCCTACAAATATTGCCACTTTTTGGCATACCATGATCCTGCACATACCCAGGTCGAATACTTATTTGTCTTTTCCAAGCATTTTCTTGTTGGTGAACCCCTTACAACTAAAAGAACCCCTTCCTAGGTCCTCCTCATTGTGAATTGACTCACCTTGTGAGATTATTAGTCAATCCAATTAGGACTCCTAGGACATTATTAAATGATAATAGGTGAATAGTGGTGTTCTATGACCTAGGTTATAAAGCACCCATTTTCCTATTATTCAACCCCCTAGGGAATCTTAGTCCTCCTTGAGTCATTTTTGGGATTTAATTTCAAATTCTAGTGGGATTTAGCCTCCTTTATTTAGTGAATTCATATGTTGGCTTATTGTGATGTAATTTTGAGATATTAAGCATAGATAAGTATAAATACAAGGTTCATTGATTCATTCTAATACAATTCTTTTGTGAGAGAAATTATCATAGAAAATTGAGTTAACAAGAGAATTAAAGAGCATTATATCAAGCATTTGGATCCATCATCAAGATTCAAGCATCCTATCAAAGATATTATTGCATCATATGTGTTGTGCTAACATTTGTGATGTAGGGTTTTGATTCAAACAAGAAATTAAAGATCATTCTTGTGATTCAAGGTCCATATCCATTGTAGCCATTGGACACAAGTTTGTAGACACTACAACAAGGTTTTTGGTGAGTTGTAGCATTACATGTTCATTCATCATTTCCATTCATTTTATTTATTTCATTTCAAGGTTTAATTACCAACAAGGGGTTTGACCAAGGAAAAACTTCATTCACTAACAATCAACAATTTTTTCCCTTCTTGCATATTTGTGATTGCAAATTTAGGTTGAAGACTTGGAGATCATTTGGAGTGCAAAGTTGTAATAGTTGCAAAGTTGCATTACAAATTTTTCATCTTCATGAAAAATCACCTTCAGGTCGAATCTGAAAGTTTCAGAACCTGAGATCATAGAAGAAGCAAGTGAAAACCTTGGAGCTCATGACCACATTTGAACAGAGTTTTCAGAAATTCAGAATGGGACTAATATGCCACCTTGGGCATCTTATTCCTCCTAAGCATATTTTTTCAGAGATTTCTTTAGACTTGGTTCTGAGATCGGAAGACTCTGCATCTGCCCCAAAAAATAGTAGTGGGACTAATACGCCATCTAGGATGTCTTTGTCCTCCCTGGAATATTTGGGAAGTTTCTTGGAATTTTTGGAAACCACACAAAATATCCAAACTTCTCAGGTACTCACATCCTAACTCCCTATTGCATAATTTCATCATTTGCATCCCTCATTTAGCTTGCATAACTAGGTTTTGTAGGTTGAATGTTCATTTGTCTTTTCCAAGCATTTTCTTGGTGGTGAACCCCTAAAAGCTGAAAGAGCCCCCTCCAAGGTCCTCCTTATTGTGAATTGACTCACCTTGTGAGGTTGCTATTCAATCCAATTAGGGCTCCTAGGACTTAATTGAATGAACAAGATAGAGTAGGAAATCACCCTCCTTTTTTCCATTATCATTTGGTTCATTTTGGTGAACCCAACCTTGTTGATCATTCATTTTTCTGGTTTGGATTCCATTAAAGTATTAGACCTAGATGTCATTGCATATTGCATTAGTAAAGTTGTATCTATGGTTTTGCATATTTAGTGAAATTTCATCTAGGATTTCTTGCATTTGCATTAGTGAAAGTGCATATAGGTTGCATTTTATCTTTCTTGGATCATTTCATTTCATTCAAAAACTAAAAATTGCATTGTTCATTATCTTAATTTCATTTAGAAACATTTTTATTGCATTCAATATTGCATTCAATTTATTGTCCCTAGTTACTTTTCCTTGCATTCATTGGCATAATTTTTAGTTTCTAAACATCAACATCCTAAATAAGAAATCTATAAAAACTATAGACAATCCAATTTTATTTTATTTTCTAAGAAGAACCTTTGCTCTAGAACCTTCTCTCTGTTGTTTGTTGTCTATTGCAATCCCTGGAACTTTGGAATCTCACCAGTAGGATCAAGATGGACTTACTAGCATCTTAGTCCTTGTTGACTTTGACTCTCTAGTTTTTAGGATCTGAAATTGATTTTTTGTGCTTTAGTGTGTTTCCTTTAGTTTTTTGTTTCAATTTACAGAATTGTTGTCATTCTGATCTATTTCATTTCAAGTGCAATTGCAAGCATAGGACATTGTGTTCATTGCACTTTCTATGGTTTATCCCCTGTATGAGTTATAGTACTTGGTGTCCTACTACTAATAATATGGTTAGACGAAGTACGAGACTCATGGCATCCCACAATAAAATACTCATTGTGGATCTTTGGTTATCAAGATCTCTTACTTTTGGTGGTATTAGTTCACTAGGTATGGACCATACCTTTGACACCTCTTTTGCTATGCTTACCTTACCTATAAGTGTTGTGCCAAGTGTTCAAACAATGGTTGACCATATCCCTCAAGAGAACATAATTAAAATGCATGAAGACCTAGCTCATTTACAACATAGTGTGAGTACTAAAAAAATTTCCAACACTATTATACCTTCCATAGATAGTATTCACCGCATGATGGAAAGTGATGAAGAACTGGAAGTTGTGTGTAACCTAGCTCAAATCTTTGGAAAACATCTTCCTTCCACCATTAATGGTGCTCAAGCTTCAAACAACATGCAAAACCAAGGAGGAATTCAAACTCCTCCCTCTTCAACCATAACCTCAATTCCCACCTATACCAATCCTCAAGCGACCAGAACAATGCAACCAACTAGTAGAATCCTTCCTACATCGAATATTTCAACTACTTCTCCTTATACCTATGTGGCATCTAACCTTATATCTCCTCCAGTAAACAATCCATTCATTTGTCCTTCCAACACACACACACTACAAGCAATGATCCTATCATTGCCCACCTCTTACAAATCCTTTCATCCATACAACATCAAGTTTCCACCATAAAAAAAAAAAATGGTGCACCTTCATACTATGTCAAAAGTAACCCACTATCCTTGGAGATATTGAGAACTCTGGTGCCACAAGGCATAGAGATCCCTATATTTGAGAAATATGGAGGAAAGGAAGATCCTGCTAATCATGTTAATGCCTTTACTACTTTGTGTAGTGACTTTATCCTTGAAGACAAACTTTTGGCTAAACTTTTTCCCCAATCTTTGAAAGAAATTTCCTTGGACTACTTTTCTGCATTATTGAATAACTCAATTCATTCATTCAATGAACTTTTTGATGCATTTATTAGCCATTTCCAAGTGCACATGGTTCCTGAGATGACATTAGCAGATTTGATGAGATGCAAGCAAAATGAGGGTGCAAAAGTCACTGACTTTATTTCACGCTACCAATCATTTTATTCGCAAATCAGTGTAAAGATTCCTAATTCCCACCTTCAAAATATGTTCACATAAAATCTCCAAATCACAACAAGAGACAAGCTTACCATGATGAAATTACCTTCCTTCATGCACTTGTGCACTGCTCTTCGAGATTATCAGAATTCCATAGGTAGTAGTAAATCAAAAAACACCTCTACCCATCCTAAGAAGTTTGAAGCTCCAAACCAAAACAACTACCAACCATTTGGAAGAAAAAATAAAAATTTCCTTAAACTCGATTCTACCTCTCCACCCACCCAACCAGTTGATACCCAAGTAGCTTCTATAAAGAAGATTAATCCATATATCTTTGGGGATCTACAAACACAATTTACACCCTTACCCAACACACTCCACAACATTATGACCCAACTCTTAAAAAAAATAGGTTACCTTACCTCTCATCCAACACCTTGACCCTACCAAACTACTACCTTTGAGCTTCAGACATAATGCCTATTGTGCTTATCATGAAAAAAAAGGACATGATACAAAATAATGTAAGCATTGTAAACATATTGTGCAAGATCTCATTGATTCTAATCATATCCAAATTAGAGGTGTGAATGAAAAAGGTAATATGTTTGTAGATCCTCCCAAAAAAATCTTGAAAATATTTACCAACCCCATGCTTAAGCATAATATTTCATTTGTTAAGGCTAGTGAAACTAAGCCCGATGTGATGAATATTGACATAGATAATGAGAATACAAACAATCACAAAGAAAATCCTATGGATGTTGATGATCAGAGTCCTATAGATACTAATGAACAAATTCCTATTAGTAAAATGATAGGAGTGATTGACATTGAGCCTCGTAAACAACAAACCATAATTCCCATTGATATTACTTTCTCTTCAGAAGAAATAATCGAACATCCACCTGATGGTCCTATTTACATAGCTAGCAAAATCAATAGCAATCCCATTCCTAAGATTTTAATTAATCTTGTCTATGGAGATAATGTGATCATAGAAGAACTCTAATATGTGCATTAAATTACTCAAGATAGATATGATAAACCGAAAGCATGAATTAAAATGCATGATGGTTTTTCTTGTGCTAAGAGGGGTTTGATCACACTCCCTTTACAAATAAGACTGAAGAAATCAAATGTACCATTCTCTATCATCTATAATTCGGATCAATTTCATGTGAAGTTGGGTTACAAATGGCTTTGCTCCATGAATGTTGTCCCATCTATTTTCCGTAAGTGCTTAAAGTTTCCAATTGACAATGAAATATTTACTGTGAACCATAGTGGCTTTAGACCCCTATCTTCTTGTGGAAATTTTTCCTTAGATTAGTTTTTCCATGAGCCTATGGAACCTATAAGACCCCTTGAAGACTTCCTTTTTCTTTCCTACCAAAAGTTCAAAAAAAATGCATAGCTAGAGTATCCCTTGAAAAATTTCCTCCACCCATGTTTGAACCTCTGCCACCTAAAGAAAACAATGCAGAACCTAAAGACCCTCCAAAAAACCAAGACCCATCCATGAACAATTCCTTTCCTATTTCCTATAAAAGACCTAGAGAAAATCAAACAAATCCTAGTTTGCCTCCTAAGAAAATTTATAAAGCCAAGGAGAAAGTGGTTGAACAACCTTCTGCAGTTTCTTCAATTCTTCCTTCATAAGAAGAAAATGAACCTATGGTTGACAAACCCACTCTTACACAAAAGCAACTTGAAAACTGTAATAAAAGGAACCACACTGCTAGAGAGCGTAGGAGTAGAAGTTGTGCTATTGCTCAAAAGATGAGTGAAAAGAACAACATTGAAAATCAAAATATAAACTTAACAGAAGTAATAAATTATGACCTTCCTCTCTTACCAGAACAAATAGAAGTTATGTCTCCAACATAAAAAGGACCATAACCTCCTATGGATATTATTATTCATCCTCCTATTGTGGTTAACTTGGATGACGATGAAGAAATAGTTAAAATTGATGAGGAAGTGCATAATGAGTTGAATTTTTTATTTTCCTCTTCCATGAGACTAAACAAGAAAAACCATGATGAGCCTCCTAAGATGAGTGATTCACCACGTGTTGAACCTGGTGATTCTCCTAGTACAAGACTTGATATTGTCCCTCTCGCTAGTGATCTGCATTCTACATATACTAAACAAGACTAGGATGTGGATGACCTATTGGATGGTTGAATCACATGTGCTTTACTAGTCTTTTATCTTTTCATTTTATAATTTTTCTTTTTTATTTCCTTTTTTCTTTCTTTTCACTTTTTCATTGCATGTGGGTAACATGATCCCTCTTGATGTTATGTCTAATGTTCCTCTCTATATGAGCATTCCTCTATTTTTACCTTCATTCTTCTATATGGCATATAATTTTATCTTTTTCATTGAAATTTTTTCTTTTCCTTTTGTGTTTTTTTTTCCTTTTGGGGATGACACAAGGCATCGAGACACCGTATTTCTCTTCTATGTTGACCCAAAATATTTTTCTTTATCTTTTTCTTTTCATTTTCCTTTTTTTCTTGTGTTTTCCTTTTGGGGATGGCACAAGGCATCAAGACACCCTATGTCTCTTCCATGTTGACCCAAAAGGATTTTCTTTGATTTCCCTATCTTTGTGTTTGTGGACTATGGAAATGGAGTGCACAAATTCCCTGATCTACACCTCAAAGGGGAATAAAGCAAGAGTGGTTTGATTTCTCACAATTTACACTCACGAACAAAACATTGAAATTCCAATCCAAAAGAGATTGAAATCTATCAGAGGAGATTGTCCTAAAGGCTAGAAATTGATAAAGAAGATTAACTAATAATGCAAAACTAAGGAAATGCAAAATGTTTGAAAACATAGCATAGTATGCAAAATGACCTAAATATGCAAACAAGCAGTAACAAAAATTAATGAGAATGAAGAGGTTCACATGGAAACTGGAAAGAGATGGAAAGGAGCTTTGGAATCCTACAAAATTCATTGTTGAAGCCCACTGGGACTGATACATCAAGCTAGGTAACTTAGTACTATTTCAGGGAGATTCTATTGAAATAGGTTTCAGACAAATGGGCACTTAGAACTACAAAAACCTATATTTTTGACCTAGTAGTGGGACTCCTATGCCACTAATGGCAACTTATTCCACTTCCATATTTTGGGAAAAACAAATGTGCAATATGTAGCTCTCGATTTGCACTTAAGCTCCTAACAAGTTTTTGGATCTGAAACTGCAGAATTTGACCTGTAGGTGGTCTCCAAGATTATTTTAGGGATTTGAAAACTTTGAATGACTTTAAAAAATTGTTGAAAACTTTTCACACCTTGCTCTTTGACAAATTTGTACACTAGACCTACAAAACACATGCAAAGAGGGGAAAAATGGTTAAGGGTTAGTGAATAGTGGTTTGCCTTGATCAAACCCCAGTTTGGTAATTAAACCCTTGGAAATGAAATGAAATGAAAAGAGAATGATGAATGAAAAACATGCAATGCTACAAATCACCAAACCCTTGAAGTAGAAATCTAAAGATATGCAAGTAGAAGCTCCAATGGATGAAAACTTGAGAATGCTTAAAATGCTTAAAATGCTTGAGTGAATGGTTGATAATTGATTGAATGATTAAGTGAGTGAATGGGGGTGAAATGAGAGGAAAAACCCACAATTATGCAATATTTCTTGAAAATACCACATCACAAGCCGACCTTAGGTCTTAGAAAATAATAAACCACCAAAAAATTGAAATTATTTTGATTTTTGAGACAAAAGGGACTCATTCATCCCTAATGGTGAATGGATATCACTTAGGAATTTTAAGTGAGTGTTGGAAATTAAGTGTATTAATTTATTTTTATCGAGATTATTTTAAAAAATACTCTTAAGTAAGGCATGCAAGTGTAAAATTGGGCCAATAAAAGAATAAGAAAGGTTTAAATTATTGATGAGAAAGCCTAGAAAACCATGAAAGTTTGTTACAATGCTTTACACCACTTTGAAATTAAGGCTTGGTAAATTATAAAAAGAGGCTATTTAAATGAGATATATTAACAAGACCCTAGAAAAGTGTGAAATTGTGTTACAACACTTTACAACACTTAGGTAAGGTAACACTTGAATTATTTTAGTTTACTAGGACCCAAGACCTAATGTAAACGTGGTATCAACATTACAACATTAAATAAAGGCACAATTAAGCCAAATTCACAAGGAAGATCCAAACAAGAAAAAAAAAGTAGAAGGGTTACTTTTTCAGTGTCCATAGTGTCATTCTTCTAGTTCTATGTGTATTTGGGGAATGATGACAATTTCAAGCTCTATAATATCATTGTAGTGAAGAAAAATAATGACTTTGAATCCATATATCCCTTTTGTGTTTCTAAGGGG
The DNA here is from genome assembly GCA_007258455.2 of Sequoia sempervirens. Taxonomy (NCBI): domain Eukaryota; kingdom Viridiplantae; phylum Streptophyta; class Pinopsida; order Cupressales; family Cupressaceae; genus Sequoia; species Sequoia sempervirens. The sequence goes on from VDFB02106967.1 coordinate 43,972, forward strand.
CAACCCTTTCTTTTCTCTTTTCCCTTTTTTCCTTCTAGCTACTTTAAAGAAATTTCACATAGCATGGTCTTAGCAATTTCTTTAAAGTAGGGGGCATACATTGGCATTATTTTAGCTTATTTTCATTTTTCATGTTCTTTGATGTGATTTTATTTCTTTATTTGATGTGTTTTTCCTCTTGGTGTTGTTTTTCGGGGTTGACTTCCTTCAAGAGCGTGATATTTCCTTGTCCTCTCTTGGAAACATTAGATACAATGTTCCCTGGGATGAGACCTTGCACTTTTCCTCTCTTGGAAACAAGATGAGACGTTTTGTGCTTGTCCTCTCTTGGAAGCAATGATGTTCCCCAGGATGATACCTTTTATTTATCCTCTCTTGGAGATGTTAAGCATGATGTCCCCTATGAGTAAGACCTCATATTAACTAAGAAAAATCCCTTTGAACATCTCTCTTTCTTGTTGCATTTTCCTTTTGTCATTATTAAAGTCATAGGGGTATGGCTTTGATATGGACTTCTCGGGGCTCACCTAGTGAACACCTAGCTTCACTAGCCCTCGTGAGTGTGCATTTTCCTATTGTCCTTAATAAATTCATGGAGGTATGACTTTGATGTGGACTTCCTAGGGCTCACCTAGTGAAAACCTAGCTTCACTAGGCCTTGCGAGCATGCATTTTTTGTACCTTATTAAATTTATGGAGGTATGGCTTTGATATGGTCCCCTGGGGCTCACCTAGTGGACACCTAGCTTCACTAGCCCTTGCGAACATGTGCTATTTTTGCATAATGGAGAATGCATTCCACACTTGAACTTCCTTTTTTGAAAAACAACCTAGACCTGGTCCACCATGTTCGACAGCCAGTCAAAGCTTGATACATTGTGGTTTTCCTTTTTTTTCCTTTTTCCTATTTTTGATCGTGTATGTTTGTGATCTGGTTATTGCTTCATATATCATCTGTAAGTATATTATTTTGTTCCTATGTTGGTTTTCTATAGGATCTTGATCCTAGGGGCTTGGCCACCCTCTTGATTATTGTCATCCTATCTTACTAGCATCTGTACATTTGAACCCTTCTTGATTGTGTGGTTGGCTACTTTAATGTTTGTTTCAAGCATGTTCATCCTCTCACTAAAGTGGCGGCTAAATGTAGTGTAGTAAAATGCATACCTTTTTATTATCACACTTGTTTGTGCCCCCCTTGCTTTATTTATGCTTCTTTATGGCTTAATTGGTCCTATTTTGCATTCACAAGCCCTATGAATTATATCTTTTTTTTGGCTAATCCCAACATTCTCCAATGCAAAAATGATAATTTAATGATTTCATAAGAGTGTCCCCCAAAGGTCTCGAGACCCTAATTTTTAGGCATCTTAATTGGGCCCCTTTTTGGTGTCTGTGTCGGGAAAGTAAAATGAATTGGTATTAAGATGCCACCTAGGGCGTCTTAGTCCTCCTTGAGTCATTTTCGAGATTTAATTTCAAATTGTGGTAGGATTTTTCCTCCTTTATTTAATGAATTCGTATGTCATCTGGTGTGATGCAATTTCAGGATATTAAGCATAGATAAGTATAAATACAAGGTCCATTCATTCATTCTAATCCAAGTCTTTTGTGAGAGAATTCATTATAGAAAATTGAGTTCACAAGAGCATTCAAGAGCATTCTATGAAGCATTTGTAGTCATCATCAAGATTCAAGCATCCTATCAAATATATTCTTGCATCATGTGATTTGTTGTGCTAACATTTGTGATGTAGGGTTTTGATTCAAACATGTAATTCAAGATCATTCCTTTGACTCAAGATCCATATCCATTGCAACCATTGCACACAAGTTTGCATACTTTACAACAAGGGTTTTGGTGAGTTGTAGCATTGCATGTTGTTCATTCATCATTTCCCTTCATTTCTTTATTTCATTTCAAGGTTTAATTACCAATAAGGGGTTTTACCAAGGAAAACCCGCATTCACTAACAATCAACAAGTTTTTCCATTATTACATATTTTTTATTGTAGATTTAGGTTGAAGACTTGGAGATCATTTTGAGTGAAAAGTAGTAAAAGTTGCAAAGTTGCATTACAAAGTTGACATCTTCATGGAAAATCACTTATAGTACAAATTTGAAAGTTTTAGACCCTAAGATCGAAGATGAAGCAAGTGTAGACCTTGGAGCTTAGAACCACATTTAGAGTTTTCAAAAATTCATAATGATACTAATACACCACCTTGGGTGTCTTAGTCTTCCCATACATATTTTTTAGATATTCCTTTAGACCCGGTTCTGAGATCCGAAGACTCCACATCTGCCCTAAAAAATAATAGTGGGAAGTTAATATGCCACCTAGGGCATCTTTGTCCTCCCTGGAATATTTGGACAACTTCTTTACATTTCCAAAGTACTCACAACATCTCCAGACTTCCTAGGTACACACATTCTAACTCCCTGTTGCATAATTTCATCATTTGCATCTCTCATTTAGCTTGCATAACTAGGTTTTGTAGGTTCAATGTTAATTTTCCTTTTCTAAGCATTTTCTTGGTGGTGAACCCCTAAAAGCTGAAAAATCCTCCTCCTAGGTCCTTATTGAGAATTGACTCACCTTGTGAGGTTGTTAGTCAATCCAATTAGGACTCCTATGACATAAATGAATGACCAATATATAGTAGGAAATCACCCTCCTTTTCCTCATTATCCTTCAGTTCATATGCTAACATTTCCCCCTCATTGCATTGATCTTATAAATGTACCCCTGAAATCTCTTATTCACTTTGCCAAGTGACCCACCCTTAAGGCTTACGTAACAAAACTTGTTGATTACAACTTGTGTATACATATTTGTGAAGATATTCCTTGAAGAAACAAATCCTAAATCAGGTTGAGCTCCATCAATCTATATCTTAACCCTCATAAACTCCTGAATCATAGATTCATTGAATTATTTGACAACTATCCATATTGAGCTCTCCAAACATTGTCTCCATCAAGATGTTTGATGACCCTTGAAAAGGTATAATTCGGATCACAGCCTTGAGTGCACACTGGACAACCATCCATATTGAGCTCTACACTAAACCATTTACCTATCTCTAAAATATAAACTTCACAATATATGTATTCTTCAAATCTCTAAGCAAAAACAAGGAAAAACCAAAACTAAATCCAAAAATTCTTCTCATGCACAACACCATCTCAAAGGGGTATGTGCAAGATCATCATGGAAAAAATAGGCCCTTAAGTGGCAAAAAATTTAGAAAAATCATAGTTATGCAACTTGACGTAAAAATTTGAATAAGTTATCTATATTATTTAAAAAATATGTAAGAATAGAATCTGTAGAAAATTGAATGTAGTTTCTAAACTACTAGGTATGTTCAAAAAAAAAAAAATCTATTTGGTGAAAATTTGAAATTTCAATGCAGTGGTACTTAAATTTATGGGAAAAAATAAGAAGTAGGTGTCTGTCTAACCACCCTAACAACAATAATTTAGTGATAATATATTTTTATAAGATTTTATATATAAGTAGATGACTCATGCTCTGATGTGATGCATATCTTTTTGTAATTTTTTTCCAAGTAAATAATTAATTATGTATTTTTTATTACAACTTTTTAAAAAATATAAAAATTTGTATGTCTGACCACCTTAACTTGGTCAAAACTTCATGAAATTCAATTTTTATTTTTTTAATCCTATAGTATGTGAAACATAGAATGTGATGCATGTTTTTTATTCAAAAAATGTGATACCATTTGAAAGCTATAGATGTTTTTCAATCAACCTATCAATCAGGACTTTAGTCATAATTTGAATAGAAAATGAATAATAATTACTTATTAAATTCAAAGTAAAACATAATTTATATCGGTGGAAAGATGAGAATCTCCTTTAAAAACCCTTTTCGTTTCATCAATTTTGGGTAAAAAATAGTCGTCGGCAACATACCCATCATATTGCCACTTTTTGGCTCATCATGATCCTACACATACCCAAAGCGAGAAGCCAAATTGAGATCATGGAAATTCCTCCATCCTCCAGTGCCACTAGCCTCTAATAAAGTGAAGAATTATAGTACAAAAGTAGGATTAACACCACTAACACCAAAAGAGTCATTAATAATAGCTTCGTCGTTTATTGAATCCTCATCTTTAATGCAGGAAAAGCTATTACAAATAATTTTATCATCTAAAGAATCCTCATCTTTAATGCCGAAAAACTTTCCTTCATTGGTTTTATCTTTGAGATTTCCTTTTGGAATATCTCTAGCTTAAATTTTACAAGACCAAGCTATGTGACCTTTTTTCTTACAATAAAAACATTAAAGTTCCTCACTGCTTGTACTTGATCTTTTATTATGGCTTCAAGAATATAATTCCTTCTCCAGTTGAGAAACATCATTTGAATCTTCTGCATTGTTTCTATTTTCTTCTGCTAAAAGAGATGGAATCATCTCTTCTAAACTTTGAGAGGTTATTTGGAAAAGTGTAAAAGTAACATTACTATATTTTGAAGGAAAGTTGTTAAACAAAACAGCTTTAGCATCTTCATCATCTACTGGAGCATAAAAAATTTCTAATTACCTAATGAGGGATCTCAAATTACTTATATGATTTGACATTGTCATTCCATTTTCCATTTTGAACCCGAGCAATTGAAGTTCTAGGAAAAATTTCACATTAAATGCCTTTGCTCCAAAAGATTTATTGAGATTATCCCAAATTCCTAGTGATGATTTATCTAAATCTACATGATGTAGTTCAAAGTCAAAAAGAGCAAGAATGATAATGGATTTTGAGTTATCATATTTATTGTTCCTCTTCAATAACTTAGTTTCCTTTGTAGGTGCATTTTCCTTTCCACTCACTATTCCCCATAAGTTTTTATTCATTAGTTGCATTTGAATTTTGATTTTCCATATATGGAAAAAGAAACCATAATACTTAACTATTTTTTCTACTACAATCTACATAGTAATATATCGTTTAAATTAATATCACAAACTATCATTACTAAAATCTGCAAAACTAAAGCACACTACCTGGCTGTTCATCTTCACTTCCTTACTTATTCCATAACAAGCCCTTCTAACAACTTGTATTGCAAAGAATTGGCCTGTCTAACTACACATAAACCCATACTTTTCAAGTTTTCTCCAAGAACATTTTGTGATGATTTGAGCCAAAATTAATAAGAATGATAAACAATTGAAGCATTACCTACTAGTAGAAGTTGTTTTAGATGCAAAGAAGATCTTGAGGTGAAATGCCATCATATATAGAAATAATGTTTGCAGTAGCTTTCCTTATTAATAAATAATTCCTCCAAGCACTAGAGTTAGCATAATATATCAAATTCTATCACATACACACATGATTTATATCTCTACCATCGTGGGTTTATGTTATGCCTTCGAATACCTTCTTCCCTCACTGAGCAATCTTCAACTTTCATAGAGACTTCACATTTTTTCAGACACTTTAATAGAGTATCCGCAACCTTTTGAGCATTGCGAGTTAGTACTCAAGGATTCATCACACTAGAGAAAGAACATGCAAACACATGATAATAGACATAAGAAAGTAGAACAAA